>CM064502.1:52578312-52703312 GCA_032716605.1 Paralithodes platypus | reverse complement strand
TCCTATTAATCCTATTGTGTATCCATCAAAAACTCGTATAATTTGTGTATTTCTACTAAATGTGGATTTTATGGCTCCAACTTCCTTATGCCCTGAAACTCGCAAGTGGTCAATTCCGATCGTCGCCCAACTAGTTACCCAATCACCTTTGCTAATATCAGCTTCAATTCAAGTCCTTCACCTGTATCAATATTTATTCATTAAAAACAAAAAAACATCAATTATATCCCCCTTGTAGATTAATTTGTAAATTTTTCGGTAGAAAAATGTTCCGGGCGAAGGCCGCTTCTTCCAAAACTACAGGCTCACTATCGTTCGCCAGAAAAAAATCGATACCTATAAATAGCACGAAAGGTCATAATATTGACAACGAAATGGGGCGAAAGGTCTTAACATCGACAAACTAGTAGGGGAAACATCGTAAGATCTGAAAACTAATGGGGCTAAACATGCGGAAGAAGGGGGTCTAGAAAAACGACCCATCTCCCCTTAGCTTTATTTAACTCATTGTTTTCATGATATTAAATCCCTCATCTTCCCCTTTATATCCCATTTTCACCTTCCCCCAACCCGCCAATGTCCCCTCCTCAACCCCTCCCTGCCTTACCTTCCCCTTCCCCCCCCCTCTCTGCCTAACATTCCCCTTTCCTCCCCTCCCTGCCTAACCTTCGCCTTCCCTTCCCTCCCTGCCTAACCTTCGCCTTCCCTTCCCTCCCTGCCTAACATTTCCCCTTCCCTCCCCTCCCTGCCTAACCTTCCCCTTCCCTCCCCTCCCTGCCTAACCTTCCCCTTCCCTGCCTAACATTCCCCTTCCCTCCCCTCCCTGCCTAACCTTCCACTTCCCTCCCCTCCCTGCCTAACATTCCCCTTCCCTCCCCTCCCTGCCTAACCTTCCCCTTCCCTCCCCTCCCTGCCTAACATTCCCTTTCCTTCACCTCCCTGCCTAACATTGCCCTTCCCTCCCCTCCGTTCCTAACTTTCCCCTTCCTACCTAGCCTTCCCCTTCCCTCCCCTCCCTGCCTAACCTTCCCCTTCCCTCCCCTCCCTGCCTAACCAGCCATTGAGGGCCGAGGCATCCGTCCCCCTATAAGGCAAACAGATGTCCCACTGATTCTTTTGTTCTCGCATAATAGACCTCGGAGACTCGATCTGTCCTCGTCCCGACCCCTTGTGGCTTCGGCTCTGGCTTAGAACGTCCTCGCCACTTTGGGGAGGTGATCGATCGTCCTGTGTGGGTGGTAGTGACGTGAGGGAGAGGGAAGGAAGGCGAGGAAGAAGGTTGGGGGGTGGGGGGATAGGGGGGAAGAAGGGAAGAAGGGTGTTGTCTGAGAAACGGGGCCCTAAGGATGGTTAATAGATTTGTATTACCAGGAGGGAAATATATTTAGTTTTTGTTTACTCGCTAACTCGCATCACTTTATTATTGACAACTTTATTAATGCTACAATATCGTCAATACAATGTACTGTAATTCATGTAAGCAATCAAGTTAGTGAATGTTGGTTGAAATGTATATAATATAATTTTTATGAAGGGATGCCTAAGGTCAAGCCATCATCGGCGTCGACAAGGCCAGGGATCGAGACGCGGGCGACGCTAAATGACATCCAGCCAATAGTATCAGAAAAACGGGATTTGCGGGGTTGCCAGAGGTTAAGTTCCTTGTTTATTTATCTCAGCTGTTACCGGTGTCGTACGTAAGCATGAGTACATTCTCACGAGCCTTTAAGGGGGTACTACTCGCTTTTTCTGGACCCCCTTCTCCCTCATGTTTAGCATATTTGTTTTGAGATATTAAGACGTTTGTTCAGTTAGTTTGGCGAATTTGAGACCTTTCACACCATTACTTTGTCAATATTAAGACATTTCGTGCCCTTTAGGTGTCTACTTTTTTCTGGCGAGCGATAGCGAGCCTGTAATTTTAGAAGGAACCGGCCTTTGGCCGGGAAAAGTTTCTGCCGAAAAATGTACAATTTTATCTTGATAGGGGTCTAGGGGTGTGTTTTTTTAAGTTTGATGGAGGTCTAGGGAGGAAACTAAAAGATAAAGGAATATATACATAATTAGACCCCAAAAAACGAGCACTACCCCCTCAAGGAGAGTTCTCAAGATAATCGAATCGTTCGGCGTTTCAGGTTATGAACACTCAATCCGGGGACGGTCATTTATATATTTTTTTTATCTTTCCTTAGTGAGTCGTCTGACTGGATATCATGTGTGGCTTTTAGGAGAAACTTTAGCGTTGGAACGTGTCCCTGGCTGACTCAGGTAGCTTTTCCGTGTACCTTGTTAGACGAGCTGGTTTAATTTAGTCTTTACTGTAGCCAGCCCGGTGAAGACCAGAGACAGAAATACAAAAATATATATATATATATATACCTGTATATATAAACGGTGACAGAGATAGGATATATACATCAAGCAGACTCGACTCGGTTTAACGTCATTATAATGCGAGGACTTTAAGTTGTATTTATGGTCGCATTTTATTGTCACGAGAACGTCCCGTCACTGGTATTTTATTTGCACTCGTAAAGTAAGAGAAATGTCAGCACAACCCGGTCGGCACAAAAACGACCCTCCGAATCCCCTTTAAATCTTCCTCCCTCAGTTTCTGAAAGCGACAGTGACAATTTTATAAGGAAACGCCGAATGACACTAAGATCGTAACACGAGATTACGATGCCCATGTCATCACTCGCCCTGCAAGTTTTTCGTTCGTAGTTTCTCCCCGGCTCGGTAGCTTCGGACGGCTACGAAACATTCCCGAAACGAACGAAGGGGAATGACACGCCGACAAAAAGTTCCCGTTGGCCATTTGAGTATACGGAATTAAAGACAAGGGTACACCTCACACTGCGTCGACCCATTCTTCCTCCCGGCCCCCTGGTGACTGGGTTTGGAATCCCCCCCCTCTGGACCCCTGGTGAGGAGCCTGTGAAACGTGGCCGCCATGTCACCTCCGGATGCGGGGTTGCCCATACCGCTCACAAATGATGGCTGGGGGCTTTTTATCTCCCTCACTTTTTGTCCTCGACTTTTTTCTTCCATATGGTTCGTCCATTTTTTTACGCTTAAAATTCCAAATACTTACCATACTGCTATAATGTCTGCCACTATGCATCTATCTAGTATAGTATGTCTTGATTAATACCTACATCCGATTTTCTATATTCAGTAGTTGCCCGATATCTGGTGGAAAGTTAAAGATCTCTCACTATTTTAGTATTGTTATGTGGAACGAAATTTCTCACTCGCTTTTCAGAACCACACGTAACGCTGGAAACCTGGCCAGTAATAAAGGGGGTCGGGGGTCGGAAACGGAAGAAGAAAATGGGAAACGACGAAGGACGGGTACGTATGGAGGAGAGGAGAAAAAATGGAGAGATATGTCTGGGATAGGCACTGAAATAAAACACACACACACACACACATACTAACTAATATATATATCAGAATGAATTATCCAAACTGATGAAAGTAAGTTGTCATATTTAAGTTTTAACCTTACTAAACAAATGGTGACTTTTCTGTTAAAGAGTATCCTTCACAAAACAGTTAATAATCAGCAGAGGGTTTGTTTAAGGGGAGATCTCCACTTGAGGGATTTTTTTCTTTACACCTTTCTCCCTCACATTTAGCCCCATTGCTTTTGATATTATAAAACGTTTGCCCCATTAGTTTAGCGATTTTAAGAACTTTCACCCCATATTTAGACCTTTCGTGCCATTCAGGTGTCGATTTTATCCTGGCGAGCGATAGCGAGCCTGTAATTTAAGAAGAACCGGCCTTCGGCCGGGACATTTTTCTACCGAAAAATGTACAAATTTATCATGAAAGGGACTCAAGGGGGTGTAATATTATGCTTGATGGAGGTCTAGGGAACAAACTAAATACCTCCCCTTAAATAGTTTGAATGACATTAACTAGCAGGGTTTATTATTAATCTGAAGTGTATCGTTGAAAGGCAGGACAAATACATATAAAATACTATAATCAATACAAAATTATTAAGGACAAAAGAGGAAGAATAACTATTAGCGGTACTACAGAGCCCACCTCGCTTTTTTTGTCTTTCTTTCCCTCTCTCTTTGGCTTTTATCCATTCGGCCCCATTCAACCTACTGTTTTAAGACGTTTACCCCCATCCAGGGGTCAATATTTTCCTGGCGAGCGGTAGCGAGCCAGCATATATATATATTTTTTTGACCGCAAGCTAAATTTGTAAATTTTTCGATAGAAAAAGGTCTCCGGCGAAGCCGGATTTCTCCATACAATGCTGGCTCGCTATCGCTCGCCAGGAAGAAATCGACACCTGGATGGGGATAAACGTCTTAAAACAGTTGGCTGAATGGGGCCAAATGGATACAACAAGTCAGAGAAAGAGAGAAAAGGAGAGAAAGATAAAAAAAAAAAAACGTTGACCCCACTTAACGTAAAGCGAGTATTATAATCTAACACAGCCAGATTAAATTTGCATGCGTATGATTAATTTATTGAAATGTACTGCCTTACTTGATTCGGGTAAGACTACACTTATCTGTGAAAGTACATGCATCAATTAATATATTTTTTAACTGAGATGGCATGCACACTCGACCAAGAAACAATCTTTACACTGGTGAGCTGTACATAATCTAGTGTGCACGGCATGAATCGGATGAAACATACGTCTGTGAGGTATTATCATAAGATTTCGACCCACTTCCAGAATGTTTAGAGCGTTAGTGTAAAGATTGTTTCTTGGTTTAGTGTACGTACAAGAGATTGCTTATATTCTAGATGAACAGATGATACTCATTGTAGCGTAACATTTAACCCCTTCAGCACGATGATGCACGCGTATTTTTGCGCATATTCTGGTTACCATTCGACGATTTGCTTTACCTTTTATTCTACCTGCACGGCTCAAAGGGGTAAATACGAGCTCAATAAACCCGGTGAAGATCATCGGTCTTTCTAAACTACATAAAAGCTTCTAATTTAATAAGAATAAAAGATGAAAAGGCATCATCGCGCAGAAGGGGTAAAGGTAACTTGAAGGGCATATTCCTTGAAGTGGCGGAATACTTACATTGCCCTATATTCACGAAACCAATGCTAGGAGAAACGACTGAACGTAACGGTTAGCTAATCTACGCGGAACTAACGTGTAATATTCCACCACAATCCAATCCGTATTTCTAGCGTGTGTTTAGAGATTCGAGAGGCCAAAAAAAAAAAAAAAAAAAAAAAAAAAAAAAAAAAAAAAAAAAAACTACTACTACTACTACTACTACTACTACTACTACTAACACTACTACTAATAATACTAATACTAATAAAAAACAATTACAAATCGAATCACGGTATTTTTTTGCCACGCTACTTTCAGAATTAACCAACACTAATTAAATCCTCTACACTAAGGTTGCAGAAGGTTGTGAAAATAGAAGTTTGAATTGCTTTAAGGGGAGTTATTTAGTTTGTTCCCTAGACCTCCATCAAGCTTAAAATTACACCCCCTTGAGTCCCTTTCAAGATAAATTTGTACATTTTTCGGTAGAAAAATGTCCTGGCCGAAGGCCGGTTCCTCTTTAATTACAGGCTCGCTATCGCTCGCCAGGATAAAATCGACACCTGAATTGCACGAAAGGTCTTAATATGGGGTGAAAGTTCTTAAAATCGCTAAACTAATGGGACGAACGTTTTATAATAGCAAAAGCAATGGGGCTAAACATGAGGGAGAAAGGGGTCAAGAAAAAAATCCCTCAAGTGGATATCTCCCCTTAACGAGAGTGGTAGAATGCAGTAGTGGAGATTCACGGTTGTTACGTCTGATGAAGAAGACAACAGAAATGGTGCTTTGGAAGAATTGAGGGTCGTTGTGAATTAGGCAGTATTTATGGTGACTAATGTAATGGTATAGTTCAATCAATGATGAATGGACACAGTGAGGCTGACGAAGGAAGTGATGTTATAGTAATTCAGGTGATAAACAGAAGTGCAAAGAAAACTACCCCTCTGTATACCTTGTTTCTCTCCTATGACATCAAGTCCTTTAAGGGGAGGTTTTTAGTTTGGTCCCTAGATATCCTTCAAGCTTAAGATTACACCCCCTTGAGCCCCTTTCAAGATAAATTTGTAAATTTTTCGGTAGAAAAATGTCCCGGCTGAAAGCCGGTTCCTCTTAAATTACAGGCTCGCTATCGCTCGCCAGGATAAAATCGACACCTAAAAGACACGAAAGGTTTTAAAATTGCCAAAAATGGGTTGAAAGTTCTTAAAATCATCAAAATAATGGGGCGAACGTCTTAAAATCTCAAAAGCAATGGGGCTAGACATGAAGGAGAAAGGGGTCAAGAAAAAAAGTCCCTCGAGTGGAAATATCCCCTTAAAACAACTCGTGACCAGACTTTTAGCTCAAATATGTCTTGAAATTAGCTAAATATTTCACTTTTTATAAAAGGGACTTGGTTACCCCCAAAATTGCACTTTGTTCATTTCCTTCCCACTCAGAACTGACATGATATGATACAGTTTTGATTGTGATTAGAGAAAGCTATGAAGGGTAATTAAATCAGGAATAGGGGAAAGAGAAAGATGCCGGTGACGACGAAGATGAGAGGTGATTTGGTGATGCGAAATTATAGTTAGTTTCTTTTCAACTGACGGTAAATTGCAAAGGTCCCATCAAGATTTATCGGTGATTTTGAAGAGTTTGTAGTGAAATATGGTGCTAATTCTACACATTTGGTCTTGATATGAAGCACAGACATAGTAGTTTCATATTTTTCCACAAAGTATCGAGCAATTAGCTGCTAAAGGATTCAATTTATCGTCAGCTGAACAGAAACCGAGTATAGTGATGGGGCAGGGGTCAGCGGGCACATGACCAACGCCAACAATGATTCAGTGGAAGCTCAACACACAAATCATCCTAACTTCAGCCTCATTTCACACCTCATCAGTAATTCGCTCCCCGGGGTTCATTATTAAGGGGACATGGGTCGTTTTTCTAGACCTCCTTCTCCCTCATGTTTAGCCTCATTAGTTTTCAGATTTTAAGATGTTTGCCCCGTTAGTTTTTCGATTTTAAGACCTTTCGCCCTATTTCTTTGTCAATGTTAAAACCTTTCGTGCTATTTAGGTGCCGAGTTTTTTCCTGGCGAACGATAGTGAGCTTGTCATTTTGGAAGAACCGGCCTTTGGCCGGGACATTTTTCTGCCGAAAAATGTACACATTAAACTAGAAGGGGAATATAATGGATGTTTATTTAACTTTGATGGAGGTCTAGGGAGGAAACTAAAAATAATAATAAATATATGAAATAATCGACCAACAAATATACCCTTTCCCCTTAAGGGGAGGTTTTTAGTGTGTTTCCTAGACTTCCATCAATCTTGAAATTACACCCCCTTGACACCCTTCCAAGATAAATTTGTACATTTTTCGGTAGAAAAATGTCCCGGCCGAAGGCCGGTTCCTCTTAAATTACAGGCTCGCTATCGCTCGCCAGGAAAAATCGACACCTAAATGGCACGAAAGGTCTTAAAAGTGACATAAATGAGGCGAAAGTTCTTAAAATCGTCAAACTAATGGGGAAAACGTCTTAAAATCTCAAAAACAATGGGGCTAAACATGAGGGAGAAGGAAGTTAGAAAAAAATCCCTCAAGTGGAAACCTCCCCTTAAGTTCACCGGCTACTGGATATCTGTACCACACCATCACGTTTGTTCATTTACACACACACACACACACACACACACACACACACACACACACACACACACACACACACACACACACACACCTACAGATATGCTTGCCTTGCTTAGTTTATGCTTAACAGATATATAATTTTACAAACAATTACATGACGACATTCAGTGGTACTAGGCATGCGTGTTAGGGTGGTAATATAAGCAACTAATCAAGTTGTTGTTGTTGTTGTTCCCCAAGCTGCCTGGCCGAACACCCCCAAAGCCCCGAGCAATTCCAAGACCATAACCGAGCGCCCCCACAGAACCCTCCCCGCCGACCACAATAAAGCCTGGGTGACCGAAGCCTCTCCATGGCGGGGAGCTGAGGAGGGTGCAGAAACGCCCGGGAAACCAAAGCCCCACCCGTAACTAATCAAGTTGCTCGTCCTAGTGTGAATCTTAAAAATCTTATTCCTTAAGAGAACTCTTAACATTTACCGGAACATATTGAAAAACGGTCAATATAATTGGTCTGATTTGGGCACTTCATATTCTCGTCTTTGGTTAAGGGGAGATTTCCACTTGAGGGATTTTTTTCTGGACCCCTTTCTCCCTCATGTATAGCCCCAATGTTTTTAAGATTTGGAGATAAGTTAGGCGATCTTAGAACTTTCGCCCAATTTCTGTCAATTTTAAGACCGTTCGTGCAATTTAGGTGTCGAATTTTCCCTGGCGAGCGATAGCGAGCCTGTAATTTAAGAGGAACCGGCCTTCGGCCGGGACATTTTTCTACCGAAAAATGTACATATTTATCTTGAAAGGGGGTCTAGGGGGTGTAGTTTTTAGCTTGATTGAGGTCTAGGGAACAACCTAAAAAATTCCCCTTAAGCTTGGCTGACGATACAATGTAAACAGTCTGCCATCATACTGACAGAACACTGGCAATTGTTGACATAATGTGAGTTCATCTTCACTTCAAACTATTCCACCTCATGAATTATGATGATCGAAATTAATCATCTCTAAATTTCCCTAATAGAATGTCACCTCTAGTTCAACTCCTCCATTGGGATCGAAGGCCGTTTGCAGTTCGCTTGAGTATTGACAATTTTTGGAGAGAAGATAGACAGGCGTGTTTACGACGGCTTCCGGTCTCTCCGCTCACAAATAGTTTCGCTCGTATCTACTTAAGGGAGCCCAGCTGTTTTTGTTCTGTCCTTTTCTATCTTTCTCTGGCTTGTATCCATTCGGCCCCATTCAGCCTACTGTTTTAAGACGTTTATCCCCATCCAGGTGTCAATATTTTCCTGGCGAGTGGTAGCGAGCCAGCATATATATATATTTGTTATGACAGCAAGCTAAATTTGTAAATTTTTCGGTAGAAAAATGTCTCTGGCGAAGCCGGACTTCTCCATACAATGCTGGCTTGCTATCGCTCGCCAGGAAGAAATTGACACCTGGATGGGGATAAACGTCTTAAAACAGTTGGCTGAATGGGGCCTAATGGATACAAGCCAGGGAAAGAGAGAAAAGGAGAGAAAGATATAAAACATGTGACCCCTTTAACCTTCTGTATATTAGAAGCTGATCGATACAGTCACATATAAAAGTTCGTGGACCCCATATCATTTTCGCTACGCAAATATAACTATCTGGATTAATGTTTGGATGGAATACACTTTTTAATAAACAGTATATATAAGTTGGTAGTTGATGCATAGACAATCAAATGTTTTAATTAGTTTCCAGATATATACTGTACTTCCATAATTCAAAATAGGTGAGGTCCACAAATGTTTATGAGTGACCGTACACATCAGACTCAGTAATACCTATCCAAAATATAATTTAAGCAAATTAACACATTTTAACTAAAACTAACCTAGTTAAAATTATGCAGCCAGTAATTATCCATACTGGGTAACTAACTCACCATTGTATCCAAATTGTTAGGATAAGGAGATAAGCGTAGTGTACACTACTTACTTTACCAGTGAATGGTCATAATGAGATTTCACGTGACCGGAGGGGGCAGGAGGAAGAAACAGAAAAGACAGTCTTGCTTCAAGATGGTCATTTTCAACCGGTATGAGATTTGAGATAATGAACACTATATTCTATCCAATCCATTATCCGAAAACAAAACAAAACTTAGAAAGAGTTGGCTAAGGTAGAGTTTGGTTGACCACCAGGATAATATATTTTTAAAGCATACCGATTTTCCGGATGTAAAGGGCATATGAGATTCAAAATATCACATTTAAAGGAGTTGGAAAGCACATTGTTGGCGGAGGAAAATACTCGGTAACGAACAGACCTGTAGGCGAAGTGAGCAGTTACGCTTACGACAGGTACTGAATGAACTATGAACTCAGGTGAGAAATTAATGTCCGGGCCCGATAACCTCAGGCCATTCTCATTTTTAGGTAATTTGATAATGATATATCGTTATTGAAATCCCCAGTCTCTTAATACACCTGCTTAACCGTAAATGACAGGTAAATCGTCCCAGGGCCTCGATTAACCCGTTCAGTACCAGGGACGTCATTTTCATCATATTCTGGCAACTATTAGAGGATATTATTCAGCTTAGGAAGGACCTCTAGCAACATAATCGGTTCAAACTATCTCAATCAACCCTTTTAAATACCACAGATCCTTTTAAAGCTGCATAATATCATCTAAATATAGCTAGAATGTAATATAACACACGTCGCTGGTACTCAAAGGGTTAACTTACCTGCCGGACCAAACCCTGAAGGGGTGCATTAGTATCGATCCCACATATTCCAGGTGCTTCAGAACCTTGCTTATAATGAGCAAAGATTCAATTGGTTGCAGGTTTATTATTGTCTATTATTTTCCAGCTGAGGGTAAATTGTCATGTTTCTATCTTTGTTACTTGGTTATAAGTTAGATTTTGTAGCGAAAGATGATGGTTATTCTGAAAACTTGGCATTAATAAGACACACAGCCATAGTAGTTTCATATATTTCCATTAAGTATCAAGAAATCAGCTAATAAGAGATTCAATTTACGATCAGCTGGACAAAAATAGTTATAGTTCATACGACTGTGCTTTACCACGATGGCTGAGCGCAGATGTGCAACGTTGTATGTATAGTGGGAAGTACACCTCAGTCCGACTCAGCCGTATGTTGAAATGGCACGTAAAAAGTCTATATTTCATCAGATAATGGTGTATTTGAAACGCATATACATTTCATCGTAAAATACCATGCTTCCATTTTTTGTTTAAAGACCTCCGTCTACGTATTATGAAAATCCTGTTATCCTCCGGTAAATTACGGGGGTGAGTAAGTGAAGTGAGAGAAAGTGAATTATATGATGGATACATGTTTTTCATAATACGTGTTGCTTGCCCCAAACGTGCGAGCAACTGTGGCTTTCAACCGTCCGACACATCTCCATTTATTTATGTACCTCAAACAACATGTAGAACGGTTGACCCAGATTTAAAATCAAAGGTCAATAGATAGTGTTACACACAGCAAAATTTATAATTAACTGATGACAAATGGATAGGGAGGGTATTTATATTCTTCAGTACAAATGTATTGGAGAGTCAAAACTTTTATTCAGGTATTTTGGAGGATTTGTGATGAAATGCTGAAACCAAGTTCAACGCAAATTTAAAATATTTATCCGGGTAATAAGTCCTCTAGAAATATTGGAATCAGCAATCTTGTGATTACGAGTATAGCACTCTATCCTCTCAGCTACTATATATCCCTCTCCTTGATATGTGGGATAATCTTTATTTCAGACTATATATTAAAAGGCTGAACTAAATCATTGTCCTCACTCATATTTATTACGTACGACGTCTCTTCCACTGACTGTATTCTGCATATATGTAATTTGAATTTAGGTTAGGATGACTCCTCGCAGTTAGGATAAAACTATAATTAGTAACTCCAGTACTATGACTTAATGTTATATGTTATTCTGGTTCAGAACAGTATGATAATTTAACAACCCTAGGAAAAACATCTCGTATGAAGCTTATTGTTGGGATCGAACACTAACTACTGTATATTATATGTAGGTATCACACAATGGTGTTATTCTGAAAAGGTAGGTCAACTGTAAACGTTAGAAGTACATTATGTATGTCATTGGAATAATGGTACCAATTAACAGGATTTAAGTAATTTGATAGTTAAATTATACATAATTTATATTGTGTTGAACATTTTCAGTTCTAAACAAAAAATAATGTCTAATGTGTACCGGTATGATAAATATAAAGCCAACTAAACCATGGAGGTATACAGGTGCCTCCATTACCTATTCCAGCTCCAAGCCTCTTTATGCTTCTACTTGTTCATATTTAACTGGTAATCATCCCTTGGCCCCAGTTTGACCTAAGGTAAATCATATCAACGTACGCTAAGGCTATAAAAGAAGCTCGGTCGGTGTGCATCTGGGGAAGGTATGAATGACAGGGGTCTCTTGGGTATGAATGACAGGAGGCTCTTATGTATGAATGACAGGAGGCTCTTATGTATGTACGGGACTGTACTATGTATATCAAACCCATTGCGCGGGCCTTCATTATGGATAACACTATTTTTGTTCGGCTAGGAATGGACGATGAGCTGTGGATCTGGTTTCCGCTGATTGTGATCTGACCACTGGATCTTGGGCGGTTAATGTGTAATTATCTATCATTAATGTTATTTTGAATACAATTATAGTAATTTTTCTCTGTGTCACAACTGATGAAATGATAAACCAATTTACACTGAATACAAAACTAAAAACCAACTAATAAATATATTCGAAATAAGATCATATGCAAATTATAAATAATATAAACTAATGTACAGAAAACAGGTGCATAAATTGAAATGCTATGTAACAAGTCTGTAGTATTGCTTGTAAACTATTTGAATTATTTGTATATGCATAACTTTTACAACTGAACAAATAGTAATTCCAAGGTAGGCCTACCACATAATAATGAAGATATGCAAATATATTAAGTGAACCATTCAATAATTATTGCTTACACACACACATGCACACGCACACACACGCGCACACACACACACACACACACACACACACACACACACACACACACACACACACACACACACACACACACACACACACACACACACACACACCAACAGACACACACACCACACACACACACACACACACACACACAACACACACACACACACACACACGCACACACACGCGCACACGCACACACACACACACACACACACACACGTTGCCAGATTTGTATACAAAGTTTTTAAATTATTTCAAAACCGGACAACGAAGTAAATTGATTTTTGCCACTACAAATATACTGTACGGAAGAGAGAAGCTTTATCTGCACTTACCCAAAGTACATGAGGCGGTGAGAAATTAAAAAAGTAAACGAGAGGGAAAAACATACTGTAATATAACCAAGTATTATATATATTACAGATGGAAAGCCAACACGTTATTAGTACGGTACTCAGAAACGAAAGAAACACGAAGGATGGAATATGTAAGAATGGTAGCGATTATCAAATAACTTTGTGTTGGATAAATAAAGTTGAACAATATGAAATCCAGTAAAGATAGGACAATTGGATGAAACGAAAATAAAAAAAGGAAGCTAAGAAACTATACAAAACAAATGGAAGAAAAAGAAACAGAAAGAAAAGGAAAGAAAAAGAAAAAGAAAAAGAAGAAGAAAAACAAAAAGAAACAGAAAAAGAAGAAGAAGAAATAAGAGGAACAGTAAAACAGAAAGAGAGGGCGAAAGCAACAATAGATGTTGACCCCGAAAGGAAGATTAGAGGAAGGCGTCAGGATAGGGAAATGTCCCATCCTGCTGACCGCTGCCTGACGGGATGTAGGCTAGCCCCATTCGGCTCTTGTGAAGGCTGTGTGTGGAAAGGAGGATGGCGAACGGAAGGATTGGTGAAAGATGGTAGGAAGTTTTTGTAGGATAATGGTAACCCTTTCAAGATCCAATACGCATTTCTTTTCTGTTTTCTGGTAATTATGTGACGATTTTACTCAGATTAGGAAGGGTATATGGAAGTCAGGGGGTTGAGATAGTCTTTACCCTTTTGATACCCACAGATCCTTCCAAAGCTTCATACAATCGTCTAATAATAGCCAAAATAAACTGCTAAAGCGCGTCAGAGCTTCAAGAGGTTAAGAATATCAGGAACAAGAGGATGGCAAGTGCTTTGGGTGTGTTATACGGATAGTAGGATGGGGGACGGAATGATTGTATGACGAAGGTTTAATTTGCTTGATTACGAGAATCGTAAGATGCTCTTGTAGGATAAGGATAGGGACGTCAGGAATAAAAGGGTGGAATATGCTCCTGTGGGATTAAGTGGGGGCTGAGTTTGGCAATGTGGGGATAAGTGGAAAGGAAAATGGGGTCTCGAAGGATTACTGAAGAATGGTAGAAGAATTTGTGTAGGACTAAACTTGTAGTGTCAGGAATAAAACGAATAATTAACACTTCTGTGGGGTTCTGTGGAAAGCAGATGTGGGTCAGAAGGACTAGTGAAGGATGGTAGGATTGTAACAGGTCAAGGATAAAGAGGCTTGTATATAAAGCCGGTGTCACACGAGCGCATTTTTCCGGCAATTTTCGATGAGCAAGTTTTTGTTCGTACTATTTTGAGATTCTTTTGCATTGGAATCGGAAACTAGATCGAAGGTAAATTATGTTAGCTAGTTTAATTTTGATGTAACTTATATTTTCAAGCTGCCAGACAACAATTGCTCGTAAAAATTGACGGAAACATCTCGTGTGACACCGGCTTAAGGATGGTAGCATGCTCTTGTATAGTGAGTATATTATGAAGACATAATGACAGAGTGCATTAGTTTTGTGGGATAAGAGCAGGCAAGTGAGAAAAACTATGCTAGTAATAATTAATCCTCTTGATGGGCTGTGTGAAAAGGAGAGGCTGTGAGGAATGGTAGGATTGGCGATGGTTGGAATGTTGTTAGGTTATGAGGGTGAAGAAGGAGGGATGTTATTATTAAAACAAAATAATATAATATAATTAATTGATTTCACTCCCATCAACAAACACTTCCCAATTAAATTAATAGAAACAAGCATGTGATCCTACCTGGGTTACCACACACAGATCTTAACCCATTCAGTACCAGTGACGTCCTTTTCATTATATTCTGGCAACTATTAGACGATTTTATTCAGGTTAGGAAGGACGTCTACCCATTAAAAGGCTACAGATTAACTCAATTAATCCTTTGTATCCTTGCTAAGCTTCATAACATCATCTAAATGCAGCTGTAATACATTATGTAAGACGTCTCCGGTACAGTACGGGTCAAACACTCTAAGCATTACACCATCAAGGCAGTGAAATTAAAAGCTGTAAAGTTATAATTCAAGTAGGGGGTCTGGCTTTGTTTCACAATAGAGGTGTATTAGTTGCACAGTGCAGTATATACAACACGTTATAATGGTAAGTCAGGTAAAATGTCATTATGGGCCATGACAAACTGTTGGGAGTAGGATGAACAATATCTTATTGTGAGTGTAACTATAATCCATTCACTATAGATAGGCAATAATATACACGTGGAAAATCGCAGAGGGTTTAGTACCAAACCTACATACTCCGATAGTCATGAAATTCAGTGATAGGAGAGGCTGGGAATGCGAAATCCCCCGGATGAATAACAGGGGTGCTATGGGTCTCTCTGCGAGAGGGCTGGTTATCACACAGAGGCCCACGTCTCTTCAACAAACTCCCACGGCGAGTAAGAGACATGAGGGACGTCTTGTTAGACAGCTTCAAGAGAGCCCTGGATGTCGAACTGCAAAAGGTGCCAGACGAGCCCATCCTCGCAAGGGAGCGAGCTGTCGCTTCAAACAGTCTACTGCACCAAATCACCACCCGAAACTAGGGGCGTCGCGCTCCTTGGTGCCGCTAGAAGAGTGGCGAACACATCATAAGGTATCATAAGGTAAGGTAAGGCCAGAAAGCGTGACTCCTAACATCTGTAACTCTAAAATGGGCTGTTAATGCCCACACCTATTCTTTGGCTGACTCTTCTCAAATGGTAGAAATATGAGTTCGATTACTCTGGTAGGTTATGAGTTATAGAGGTTAATGGTCAAAATGTGTGGCCTACCTTTAATGAATAAATTATAGGCTGTCAGGACAAGAGGGAGAATGACAGAAGAGCCGTTGACTGGTAGATTGGTGGTCAAGAAGGGTGAGAGTGGGTGAGGGGGTAACAGAAGAATGTGTGAATTAAGATATGAACACTATGTTGATTGTGACTGTGTTGAAAGAAAAAGGAGTAGCAAAATGGTTAAGAAGAGATGGGCCGATTTTTCTGCCCCCCCCCCCCCCTTCTCCCTCGTTTTTAGCCCATTGAAATTTATATTTTAAGACACTTATCCAATTTGGTGATTTTAAGATTTTACGCCCCATTTTTTTGTCAATATCAAGACATTTCGTACCATTTAGGTGTCGAATTTTTCCTGGCGAGCAATAGTAAGCCTGTAATTATAGGTGTAACCGGCCTTTGATCAGGAATTTGTTTTTACCGAAAAAATTACTAATTTATCTAGGGAGTGTTTTATACAGCTTGATGGAGGTCTAGGGAGGAACATATAAACACTAAAAAGATAAAACATTAAACAAATTAATACGCCCATCTCCCCTTAATGAAGCTTATTTATTATTAATTTGTATATCAAAATAATAATACCCACACTTTACAAGATTCATACTACGAAACTAAATATCGCTTACACTTTACTTATGCAATGATGTTTTTCTTACCCAGCATAAATGCATAAACCTAATGATATTCACAGATGATCCTCTAATGGAATTCTAGTAAAGTTTTACCCATTAAATCAGCAAGCTGACGTATCCTTAATAATACATGGGAACTATAATTAAATCACATACAACTATATTTATGGGTTTCCATTTATATTGACCAATAAATGTAATGCAATTTTCCTTTCCACTCTACACTGCCCTATCATATCTAAACAAGTATCTGTACAACAATTCTCGGACACACCGTCGACACACACACAGAAGAATCGTTGCCAAAATTACACGCAACATAATTGTATACTATACTATAAATGCCATATTATAATTGCAGTATCAACATTGCAAACAGTACATATTAGACCCTCAACTATATCATCAATGACGCATAAATTAAAAACAATGGCACATATCCTACCATTAATTTTCATTCCAGAGTTGCAGAATATACTCATTAAAAAAAAAAAAAAAAAAAAAAGTTTCCAAAAAGTTTCTTGGAATACATTTAGGTTGTATTTGGTATTATTTCATCAATACACACAATGTACAATTCCATCCCCCACCCCTTCCTCTCAGAAAACAAGAATCCACCCTCAAATGAAAATCCTCACCCCACGTCCTCAAATTTGACCCCAGACATCCACTAAATGAATTCTCACACCGCGCTCGTCCCCGTCATTTTTTTCGCCTCCGCCACCATCTCATTCACGTCCCGGGAAAAAAATGCAGTCCCCCCTGATTATTCTTCGAGGCGCCCCCGAAAGTGCCGCAGAAAACTGTGATCCAATAAGCGAGGATCCTGTGAATTCCTTGGCTTTGGGGAACCTGGCAGACAAATGCGGTCCGGAGGGGGGGGGGGGGGGGGGAGAGAGAGAGAGAGAGAGAGAGAGAGAGAGAGAGAGAGAGAGAGAGAGAGAGAGAGCGAGAGAGAGAGAGAGCGAGAGCGAGAGCGAGAGCGAGAGCGAGAGAGAGAGTGGTTACAATATATTTTAGTTTCATAGCAATCCTTCCGATATCCTTCATTAAATTAAACTTGAATGATTTTAAGGCAAACAAGGATGAATCTATTTGGAAATCGAAGAGAGAGAGAGAGAGAGAGAGAGAGAGAGAGAGAGAGAGAGAGAGAGAGAGAGAGCGAGAGAGAGAGCGAGAGAGAGAGCGAGAGAGAGAGAGAGAGAGAGAGAGAGCGAGAGAGAGAGCGAGAGAGAGAGAGCGAGAGAGAGAGCGAGAGCGAGAGCGAGAGCGAGAGCGAGAGCGAGAGCGAGAGAGAGAGTGGTTACAATATATTTTAGTTTCATAGCAATCCTTCCGATGTCCTTCATTAAATTAAACTTGAATGATTTTAAGGCAAACAAGGATGAATCTATTTGGAAATCGACTACTTCTGGCACACACACGCACACACACACACACGCCTCATATATAGATACCCCACTAACTAATATTTCAAAATATTGATCAAATAATTTCCACAACTACTTGTATGGAAACCAAGTCTTATATATATATACACAGTATATGTATATATATATAGATACAGATGTCCTCTGGTTGTGACTGAAAATTAGTTAATAAAGATAGAGCTCAGCAAAATACATATTGTCCCTATTCTTCCCAGTAGGAGAATCAATTGCTTCCATTATATATATTCAATAATGATCAATCAGTGCACAAAGCAGTGTGTGAATTAGGTAGGGTAAATCGTAGGTAGTTGTCACATAAGAAACTTAAGGTGACACTAAATTGAGCAGACGTGGAAGCTGAAGAAGGGTATAACGATAGTAGGAACACTGGACCCCCTTCTCACTCGTCTTTAGCCCTATTAGTTTTGAGTTTCTAAGACGTTCGGCCTATTAGTTTGGTGTTTTTAACACTTTTCGCCTCATTTCGTTGTCAATTTTTTAAACCTTTCATGGCAATTAGGTGTCGATTTTTTCCTGGCGAGCGATAGCGAGCCTGTAATTTTAAGAGGAACCGGCCTTCGGCCAGGACATTTTTCTAACGAAAAATGTACAGTTTTATCTTGAAGGGGGTCTAAGGGGTGTTTTTTTAAGCTTGATGGAGGTCTAGCGACGAAACTAACAACTAATTGAATAAATAAATGCATAGACCAAAACATAGGAGAGGTATTTAGTTTGTTCCCTACGTTTTCATGAAGCTTAACATTACGCCCCCTAGACCCCCTTTCAAGATAAATTTATACATTTTTCGGTAGAAAAATGTCCCGGCCGGAGGCCGGTTGCTCTTACATTACAGGCTCGCTATCGCTCGCCAGGAAAAAATCGACACTTTAATGGCATGAAAGGTCTTAAAATTGACAGAAATAGGGCAAAATGTCTTAAAATGTCCAAACTACTAGGGCGAACGCCTTAAGATCTCAAAAGCAATGGGGCTAAACATGAGGGAGAAAGGGGTCCAGAAAAAAATCCCTCAAGTGGAAATCTCCCCTTAAGAGGAAGAGAAACCCGACGGTAGAAGGAAACCGAGAAGAACCAAACAACCTGGAATATGGTAAGCAGAGGAAATTTAATAGTTATAGAGATACATAAACATGACGACGGAGAGGCGACGCATGATAACACAATAGCAATTAACCCTCTCCGACATGTGACGCGATTTTGAGCCTATTGGGGATACTTTAAAATCTTTGTTACTATCAGGGGTATTTAGAAACCTTTATTATAGTTACTTCAACCTCTGCAGTTGTCGTTGAGTTAGCTGTGGGCAGAAAACTAATTTTGGAGAGATAATTATAAGAGTGAGAGAACTCTATATCTTATTGCTAATCTGGCAACCTCTGCGTCATAAATGCGTGAAAGGGTTAAGTATAAAGGAATCGCAGAGTACTAGGTGTAATGGAATAGTGAAGTCCAATAATTAAATAATGTAAGGAACAAAGAAATTATAATGCTCTTAAGGGGAGATCTCCACTTGAGGGATTTTTTTTCTTGACCCCTTTCTCCCTCATGTTTAGCCTCATTGCTTTTGATATTATAAAACGTTTGCCCCATTAGTTTAGCGATTTTAAGAACTTTCACCCCATATTAAGACCTTTCGTGCAATTCAGGTGTCGATTTTACCCTGGCGAGCTATAGCGAGCCTGTAATTTAAGAGGAACCGGCCTTCGGCCGGGACATTTTTCTACCGAAAAATTTACAAATTTATCTTTAAAGGGACTCAAGGGGGTGTAATTTTAAGCTTGATGGAGGTCTAGGGAACAAACTAAATACCTCCCCTTAAGGGAAGGAGAACAAATATAAAAATAATAATACGACCAGAGAAAGGGACCGCCTGAGAACTGAAACAAGAATAGGGAAATAAATTGGGAAAGATTTAGCTATAGAAAAGTAGAAAGGGAAGGGATCCTAATAAACCACACTGAATCGGACATACCGAAGGGCGGCATTCCGGCACCAACACACCGCTCACAATAGCGGATTAAGGGGGTACTACTCGCTTTTTATGGACCTCCTTCTCCCTCGTGTTGAACATATTAGTTTTGAGATTTTAAGACGTTCCCTTTCCATTAGTTTGGAGATTTTAATACCTTTCGCCCCATTTCGTTGTCAATTTCAAGACCTTTCGTGCCACTTAGGTGTCGATTTTTTCCTGGCAAGCGATAGTAAGCCTGAAATTTTAAGAGGAACCGGCCATCGGCCGAGACATTTTTCTATCGAAAAATGCAAAAATTTATCTTGAAAGGGGGGTCTACGGGGTGTTTTTTTTTAATCTTGATGGAGGTCTAGCGAGGAAACTAACAAAACTTATATAAAATATATACGTATATTGACCAACAAACAAATAGTACCCCCTTAAATCATATCTGGAACACGGGCATGATCACCGGCATACCCACCACCACCACCAGGCATAAAAAGGCAGGGGAGGGGAGCAGGGACAATATAAACACCCAGACATTGAAGGAGACTTTGGGGAAAATGCGATTAGTTTTGAGCTCGGGATTAAGGGGACAGTGGCTGTTTGTTTGGTCTATTAATTCATTTATTCATATATTTTTTTAGTTTCCTCTCTAAACCTCCATCAAACTTAGAAAAACACAACCTAGACCCCCCTTCAAGATAGATTTGTACATTTTTCGGTAAAAAATGTCCCGGCCAAAGGCCGATTCCTCCTAAAATTACAGGCTTGCTATCGCTCGCCAGGAAAACATAGACTCCTAAATGGCACGAAGGGTCCTAATATTGACAAAGAAATGGGGTGAAAGGTCATAAAAACCCCAAACTAATGGAACCAACATCTTAAAATCTCAAAACTAGAGGGGCTAAACATTACGGAGAAGGGGGTCCAGAAAAACGGGCTGTCTCCCCTTAAGTAAGGCGAAAAGCGGATAGAGATTAGAGTTGGGCAAAAAGGTGGGTGTTGAGAGTTATTTTACCTAAAGGACCTCACAAGCCCCACTGACAGCTTGAATGACGGACCTTATCAGCAAATGGAGAATGTGATATACACGATAGGTAGCACCAATTCGAACTTGACGATAAGAAAATAAGCACATAAGAAAATGGGAGTCTGCAGAAAACCGATCGGCCCACACAAGGCACATCCCTGTCACACCCAACCCCAATATTTACATCATTAAGTTTTCAACTATGCAAAATAAGTAATAATAAAAGACAGGTACCCATATTTTGACAGTAATTAGCTATGTAAACGTTTTTCTTTCACTATAGACGTGGACAAACCAGATCATCTTAAGGGGAGACGCTCGTTTTTCTGGTCCCCTTTCTCCCTCGTGTTTAGTCCCATTATTTCTTAGATTTTTAGACGTTCGGCCCATTTGTTTGGCGATTTTAAGATCTTTCGTCACATTTCGTTATAAATTTTAAGACCTATCCTGACATTTAGGTGTCGATTTTTTCCTGGCGAGCGATAGCGAGCCTGTAATTGTAAGAGGAACCGGCCTTCGGCCGGGAAATTTTTCTATCGAAAAAATTACAAATTTATCTTGAGGGGGGGGGGGGGTTTCTAGGGGATGTTTCTCTAAGTTTGAGGGATGTCGAGCGAGGAAACTAAGAATTTATGAATGAATGAATTTATAGGCCAAACAAGCAGTCAGTGTCCCCTTAAAGGTTGTAATATTAATGTATACCGGTACGTATATATTAATGTATACCGGTACGTATATATTAATGTATACCGGTACGTATATATTAATGTATACCGGTACGTATATTAATGTATACCGGTACGTATATATTAATGTATACCGGTACGTATATATTAATGTATACCGGTACGTATATATTAATGTATACCGGTACGTATATATTAATGTATACCGGTACGTATATATTAATGTATACCGGTACGTATATATTAATGTATACCGGTACGTATATATTAATGTATACCGGTACGTATATATTAATGTATACCGGTACGTATATATTAATGTATACCGGTACGTATATATATTGTTACCGGTACGCAAGGTGTATATAATGTATACCGGTACCTATAATATATAATGTATACCGGTACCTATAATATATAATGTATACACTATATAAGTGTATACCGGTAATGTATACCGGTACGTAATATTAATGCATACCGGTACGTGTATTTTAATGTATACCGGTACGTATATATTAATGTATACCGGTACGTATATATTAATGTATAACCGTACGTATATATTAATGTATACCGGTACGTATATATTAATGTATACCGGTACGTATATATTAATGTATACCGGTACGTATATATTAATGTATACCGGTACGTTTATATTAATGTATACCGGAACGTTTATATTAATGTATACCGGTACGTATATATTAATGTATACCGGTACGTATATATTAATGTATACCGGTACGTTTATATTAATGTATACCGGTACGTATATATTAATGTATACCGGTACGTATATATTAATGTATACCGGTACGTATAATATTTGTTGGTCCTAAACTGCATTGGAAACTAAACACATACTGTAGAGTACAAAGGAGTACAAAGGAGTACAACAAAAATCAAGCAACAACAGATCTAGTGACCCTTCTAGGTTGCTTGTCCTCCAAAACACTGAGGATCAAGTGTCCAAACAGTAGAGTGTAGACCGTGAATGTAAATGTGTATGTCTCATTCAAAATGTTAAACAGGAGGTTGTTTTTAGCGTGAATATATGCCTTATTTATGTCTTCGGGGTGCAATGCATAAGTGTGTTGATTTTCGGTGTGAGCATCCTAGGTTCGAATCCCCGGACTGCCACATGTGTTTGTTAATTTCATTAATCGAGTTTAGGAGTAAAGTTGGTTGGTGGAGAGAACATAATAATTACACATTATTTAGGAGTTTATCTTAGGATCACTTTATAGATCACTTTAGCTTTATGTAGTTAACTATTTATTTGTCATAAATATTTTCTTTTTGCCTAATAATTGTATATAGAACACACTAGGCACAAAGGATACTCCACATACGTGAGAGTACATATTTTATAGAATGTCATCCTTCCTAATTTGCATTTTCCCTGCAGCCATAGCTCGATAACTGAGAAAATGTGTGCTGATTAATATACATTAATTTTATATTTAGAAATTTACAGTGTTGTTTGCAAAGAAACAAAACTCTTGTATGAGTTGTTGTTGTTGTTGTTCCCCAAGCTGCCTGGCCGAACAGCCCCAAGGCCCTGAGCAAGGCCAAGGCCATAACCGAGCGCCCCCACAGAACCTTCCGTGCCGACCACAGTAAAGCCTGGGTGACCGAAGCCACTCCATGGCGGGGAGCTAAGGAGGGTGCGGAAACGCCCGGGAAACAAAAGCCCCACCCAGGGCCCTGTGCCCCTCAGCAATTATGAAGAGAAAGTTGAGGGGCAAAGGAAAAATGTGACGCTTTAGCTTCCAATCTTGGTAGATTGGGAGGTCAATCCACGGAAGAGACGCCGTCACTTGAGATCTAGAAAATATATAAGTAAAAGGAACAGTCAGAGTAAGCTATGGGTATGGCAGAGATCGCTCACTTATCACTCTGATAGATAGTATGAGTAAAGTAACTGTCTTGATAGCGTAATGCATAAGTGCGCGGAATTTCGATGTGAGTATCCTAGGTTCGAGTCCTTGGAGTGCCACATGTATTTGTTGATTTCATTAATTGAGTTTAGAAGTGAAGTTGGTAGGTGGAAAAAATATAATAATAATAATAATAATAATAATAACAATAATAATAATAATAATAATAACAACACAAAAATCCAAATAAATATTAGACTTTCATCAGCCATACAGATATCAGTTATTGGGTATGTATTGTAAAGCAAGTATGAATACAATAATCCGGTGAGGTATTCCAAGGACACATACACACCTTACCTACGGTACATGGGCATCATCTATTGGGAGAATCTACACCAACTTTAGTTACATAGGTTTAATTTTGTATACCTGTTGTTGGAGTTCAGGGGCCACTCAAGCATGACGCCGCGCCTGTACCAGCCCCATTTTTCTATCGAAAAGTGTACAAATTTATCTTGGGGGTGGGTTTCTTAAAGCTTGATGGAGGTCTAGTGAAAAAAAAATCAATTATAAATACGCGCCCCCCCCCCCCCCTCCCCTTCACCTAATATATTTGCATTTCGAAGGTTCGTTTAATCAGTTTAATGACAGATATTGTATCTGAACTTATAATTACAGCTGAAACTTTTGCAACTTGGCTTAAAGTCCTCCCAATAAGAAAATAAAAATAGAAAATACTTGCGCCAAACATTTATTGTCAGACTTTGTTTAGTAATAACTTTTGTTTCTATAATTCATAAGCTACACATATGGAAAAACCTCTATGAATTTTTGGGTTGGATTGTGGGACTATATGCATTTTAAGAACACTGGGAATACAAAATGGCGGTTACTGTTAATAGGTTGGCATGTCGCTCCCCACTAACACGTGTCCCCGTTCCTTTCCATCACACCACATATCCTATCTAAATATTCAGGTTATGTCCCCTTTGATCCTCATCTCTCTCTCTCTCTCTCTCTCTCTCTCTCTCTCTCTCTCTCTCTCTCTCTCTCTCTCTCTCTCTCTCTCTCTCTCTCTCTCTCTTCTTAATGGATTTGACGATGTGGATTATAGCAAAATGCCTAAATATGAATACAACATGCAACCATGGCTGGAAGTTAGAATTGAAAAGGTTCAGCACTAGTATTTGTGGAAACTTTATCACATAATATGAAATCTGTTAAGAAGATAATATTTTGCACATGAGTGTAGTGCAATAAACAATCTCTCTCCTTCCACTTCGAGTATTTCCCCGGAATGGACCCCAAGGTCTCTGAGATACTACCTATTTATTGTAACTTCATGTAACTCTCTTTCTCTTTCTCTCTCGCTCTCTCTTCTTCTTCTTTGCTATCCTTTCCTTCCACTGTCCCTTACTCTCGGGTTAGCTATCTCTAATAGAATTAAGTGCTGACCACCTCGTTGGGATCGTAAGGTCTGTGTGGTCAGTATATATATGTAAATTTATGTAAATCTCTCTGAATGTGAACCCCTATAATCTGTCCTGTGTTACTTCGCCCCTCACAACACAAGGGATTAGATTCACGTAATAACCTCGGTGGATAGTCTATCGTGTTTTGATATGTAAAGTCCTGGTTTGCTTGTAGTTATTAATCATGTGTATGGCTTTGTCAACTTGACTTATTTTCTTCTCCATTTTCGTTCTATTTTCGCCTTAATTCGTTACCTTTTAGGGGTAATGACAATATTAAAGGAGATAATTCTATTGCTTGAAATTATCGTCCAATCAGTTTGACATCAATTGTAGGCAAACTATTAGAATCATTTATTGCGCACAAAGAACATCTAGAACGTCATCAATCAATCAAAGACACTCGGCATGTATTCACAAAGGATCGGTCCTGTCTCATATTGGTTTGGTAAAAGAGTTGTAGATATATGGAATAGGCTACCGAGTGCTATAGTAAGACAGTGGATCAATTGGCCCTTTGAAAGTTCCCGTTTTCTTATGTTCTTATGCTACGTCTGTGAACGTGGTGGACTAAATTTGGCGAAATGCAATACCTGGACAAGTGACCTTGTTTGTCCATTATCAACTACCAGTTCCCCACGAGCCATAATTATTTAATGGGGTTAATCTGTAGGCACATTAACCTTTTTCAGACAATATTTATCGTTGACTTTAGTTACCGACGCAATTGTAAAAGGCATGTTACCAAAAATAATATACAATAGAAATAGAAACAAAAATAGTTTGTCGCTTCCCTTTTGATATCTATGCAGTATAAATTGTCAGTATGGGAAGATAACTTGGATGTGAGGAGGGGTCTATATGTTAGCAACGTTTCCGAATCTATTTGTTTTCAGGTCTAACTGAAAAAGCAATATGGCAAAACCTTGATATTTTGTATGTATTTATTGTTCACAAGTCCTCTCTAATATGTAAGAAATACATCCGTTCATAGAATGAATATTCATGTCTAAATTCTCAGTCATTAAATTGGAAAATACTTACAATACAAGTTTCCTTATAAACCCCCAAATATCACAATGGGTTTGATATTTGTTCTTGATCCACTCAATCCTTTACACTGTAATTATTGTGGGATTTTCGTATTTTGTTGTCTCATTTCTTTCCACTTCTTTTTCGCATATTCGCGTTCTTCACTTTTTTGCTGTGTTTTTCTATTAATGAATGTCTTCCTCCAATTTGTGTATGTGGTTCAATAGTGCACACATTATTATCGTTATTGTATTTCCACTCAATAAACGTATCATATATCTGTATTCCTTGTCACAATTATATTGGTTTCCATTCCATATTTAATTTTTATAGTTAGCATTGGCTTTCAACTCCTCTTCTACATATTTCATATATTTCCCCTTGCACCTCTATTGTTTCCCTTTGCCACCTTTCCTTCAATAATTCTTCCCGCATGCTCTCTCTCTCTCTCTGCATTAGTTAAAGACCTGGGGGTTCTTATATCTGAAAACCTAAAGACCTCAGATCAATGTGCAGCAGCTGCGAATAAGGCCAATCGAGCATTGGGATATATTAAGAGAAATTTTACTTATAAAAATGAGAACATTATAGTACCTTTATTTAAAAGCATATAGGCCCCATCTTGAATATGGCGAGCAATTTTTGTATCCTTATCTGAGGAAGGACATTGAGAAACTTGAGTCGGTGCAGCGTAGAGCGAGCGACAAAGTTGATTCTGTCACTAAGAAATAATCTTATCATGAAAGACTAAAAAAAAATAAAAAAAAAATCAATTAATAAAAGAAGATTTCGAGGTCAATTAATCAACTGTTACAAGATACTAAAGGAATTTGACAACATTTATATAGATTCACTTTTCAAAATAGATAATAGTTCATTAACTCGGGGAAATGGAATGAAATAAAAAACCAGGAGGGCGAATATCGATGTCACAAAGCACTTCTTCACCTACAGTGTGGTCATCGAGTGGAACAAATTGCCAGAGAAAGTGGTACAATATAAGACAATTGACACATTCAAAAGAAGTCTAGACATTCATTTTGAGGAGGTGGGAATAATATAGGTGAACAAAAAAACATAGGTTAAGCATCAGTAGTATATAATATTTCGCATCTTCGTTCTTTACTATAAATTTTCCAGTAGAAGTTTTTCTCATTCTGCTGGGGGACTTCTTTCCCCAACTTAATTTCATGCCGACCAACGGTCGGAGGGATAGGTGGGTTGGGAGAGAGCCTTCTTCTTTGCTATCCTTGCCTTCCACTTGTAGCAAATTCTAATTTAGCACAAAGACCGGACTACCTAGTAGGGACCGCAAGGTCTGTGTAGTCTGTGTATCTATGTAACTCTCTCTCTCTTCTCATTTTCCTCTTCCTTCTTTGCTGTTTCGTATACTGTCCCTTCCTTTAAATCCAGTTTCAGGTCTTTCTTATTTACTTCCTTTTCCTTCTCCTGTCCTTCACAATACCCCCTCTCCTCATCACATGTCCTTTCACTTCTTCTTCCTCCTCTTACATCTGCTACTTCCACTCCATCTACATTATCCCTCTTATTTATCCTCTTCATCTGCATTTCCCTATTCATCCTCTTCTTCTTCATTAGCCTCTTCCTTACCCAGCACTGCCTCTTCCTACTCTATTTATCCCTCCTTCTCCCTATTCCCCTTTCTTTGTTCCTCTTCGTATCTCCCTTCTCCTCCTGTTGCTTCCCTGTTCCTCATCGACCTCTTATACCACTCTTGCCTCCCTTCATAGCTTTATCCTCATACATTTTCATACTTCTTATATTAATTTCCTTATTTATAATATCCTCTCCACTTCTTTCTCATCCACCATCTCTTCCTACCCTCCTCTTCCACCACCACCTCTTCCTACTCTCCCTCCTCTTCCACTACCACCTCTTCCACCACCACCTCTTCCTACTCTCCCTCCTCTTCCACCACGACCTCTTCCTACTCTCCTCCTCTTCCACCACCACCTCTTCCTACTCTCCCTCCTCTTCCATCACCACCTCTTCCTACTCTCCTCCTCTTCCACCTCCACCTCTTCCTACTCTCCTCCTCTTCCATCACCACCTCTTCCTACTCTCCCTCCTCTTCCATCACCACCACCTCTTCCTACTCTCCTCCTCTTCCACCACCACCTCTTCCTACTCTCCTCCTCTTCCACCACCACCTCTTCCTACTCTCCCTCCTCTTCCACCACCACCTCTTCCTACTCTCCTCCTCTTCCACCACCACCTCTTCCTACTCTCCTCCTCTTCCACCACCACCTCTTCCTACTCTCTCTCCTCTTCCACCACCACCTCTTCCTACTCCTCTTCTTCCTCAGTCTCTCCCTCCTCGTCCTAATACCGACAACTGTGGGGTCACTTAATCTTCTTTTCACAAGGCTGAGTTCATATATAGGGTGTTGCTCCAGTCTATTTGGTTGAGCAGCTGTTTGTTTACTCTCGTCCTCCTTGATCCGGTTTCGAACTCTTGAATAACACAGGATCTTTACCTTCTCATATACATCGTCATAATTAGCTAAATTAAGTAACCTATTTTCCATTGTGAATTAAATACATTTTGCATTTACTATTAGGTATTACACATAGGCCTATACAGTATATGTTTAGCCTAGATGATGACCGAAGTCGATATGAAAAAAGTCTTCATAACACACACACACACACACACACACACACACACACACACACACACACACACACACACATATTATCCACTCTTCAGGAGCAATGTGATTATACACAGATCTGAGAAGCACTGTACTGTACATTGCTATACAAACTATAATAATTTCGAAAAATAAAAATTAAAAATATATACTGGCACCTTTACCCCTTTCTCTTCCCTTCTCGCCATCCTCAGTCTTTCTCACTGCTACATAATTCTGCATCTATCTGCCATTAAGAGTGTCTATTCATCAATACTAAGGAGCCATGGAGAGTTATGATGTCGATATTTTTGAGGTTCTTCATCACTCGGCTGGTAATATATCGGTACTGGGGGCAGATGAACGGGAAGAGTCCTATAGTCTATTCACTGTACGTTGGCGAGAAATAATGGCCTCTATCCTCTGTAACTCAAAAAGGGCTTGAGCAAATTGGCTGTAAATGTCCACATCTATTCCTTGACTGACTCTTCCCAAATGGTAGAAATATTAGCTTATAATCTACTTCTAGGAATCGGAGGGGTAAATACGATCTAAATCAATACTCTGAATAACACAGATCCTTCCTAAGGGGAGATCTCCACTTGAGGGATTTTTTTCTTGACCCCTTTCTCCCTCATGTTTAGCCCCATTGCTTTTGATATTATAAAACGTTTGCCCCATTAGTTTAGCGATTTTAAGAACTTTCACCCCATATTAAGACCTTTCGTGCAATTCAGGTGTCGATTTTATCCTGGCGAGCGATAGCGAGCCTATAATTTAAGAGGAACCGGCCTTCGGCCGGGACATTTTTCTACCGAAACATGTACAAATTTATCTTGAAAGGGACTCAAGAGGGTGTAATTTTAAGCTTGATGGAGGTCTAGGGACCAAACTAAATACCTCCCCTTAAACCGCATGCAAGCGTCTAATTTTAGCCAGAATCAAAGGTAAAAAGGCGTCATGGTGCTGAATGGGTTAATGACCATACTGGAAACACGTCTCTTTTAAAGATACAATATTTTGCAAGGTGGGGGGGGGGGGGGGGTCACTTGAATCTCAGCAACAGACAATAATTATGAAATATCTTAGTAAATCCAAAAACACTTGTATTTGCTCATAAAACTAATTCTGGCAATCGCAAGACGATATTTTCAAGTTTCTGGGAGATACTACACATCTTCTGTAAGTGTTCTTTCATGAATAACAATTACAAAGATTATCAAGTTCATAATTGTAACCCCTTGGAATATAAATTATGCGATGTGAGACCATTTATTTATTAGACATTTAACTGTTAATACAATGAGGAAGCATTCTGATATGTGATTGCTTTGCTCTCGCTAACGAACCTTCTACATGCAACGATTGCCCTATCCATCAGCAAATTATGGCTAAGCAGTCCATTACTTGATAGCAATAGAGTCGGACTTCTGGTTAACACTAGCTCATACGACGACTGGAGGGGGGGGGGGGGGTTTGCGATGTGTGTGTGGATTTTCTTATTATTCTAATTTTAATTATCATTATCATTTGTTTTCTTCTTTTCTTCGCTTCAGAATTAAAATGAGCTTAATCACGCATTTTCAGGTTATTATCCAATATATATAATTTATCATACCCCAGTCAACAATCAATTTGACTTTCAGAAATTTACTAAATGTTTATCAATCATAATTAACTTGACCTACTGTCTAATTATACTTCCCTCTGCCTTTGTAACAATAGATTGTATTGTTTATTGTTAGTGTTAATGTATTTGTAATTACTCAATTAATTAGTCCTTCACACTACATGTCACTCCATATCTGAGTCATAGCCAATTTTACACTCTTACAATATTACTCACACTATTGCATTTTCATTAAGGGGGGTCATCGGCTTTTTTTTATCTTTCTCTCCTTTTCTCTCTTTCCTTGGCTTGTATCCATTCGGCTCTATTCAGCCAACTGTTCTAAGACGTTTATCCCCATCCAGGTGCCAGGTGTTGATTTAATCCTGGCGAGCAATAGCGAGTCAGTATTGTATGGAGAAATTTTTCTATCGAAAAATGTACAAATTTAGCTTGCTGTGAAAAAAAATATATGTATGCTGGCTCGCTACCGCTCGCCAGGAAACTATTTACACCTGGATGGGGTTAAACGTCTTAAAACAGTAGGCTGAATGGGGCCGAATGGATACAAGCCAAAGAGAGGGGAGAGAAAGAGACAATAAGGGAGGTGGGCTCCCTTAATGTTACTCACTTGTTATGTGCAATATTTAACATTTGTCACTTAATATATCACTTTCTGTGTCTTTAACCTATTCAGTTTACCAATGTTTTTGTATGCCTTCATGTTCTAATTGAATAATTCTAATTGCATATTATCTCTCATTAAAATGATGCTTCGTTGGACTTCCTAGATTAGCTGTCAGATTAGGTAAGTGACCTACCCTTTATGGGTCAAAAAACTTTTCACAGATATATGTATATTTTCGTCTCTCCATATTAACCCTTTCACGCTCATATGATGCAGAGGTTGCCAGATTAGCAATAAGAAATAGAGTTATCTCACTCTTATAATTAGCTCTCCAAAATTAGTTTTCTGCCCACAGCTAACTCAAAGACAACTGCAGAGGTTGAAGTAACTAAACTAAAGGTTTCTAAATACCCCTGATGGTAACAAAGGCTTTAAAGGATCCCTAATAGGCTCAAAATCGCGTCATATGTCGGAGAGGGTTAATGTATAGTGCTGCCAATCTCCACTATACGTGTATCATGTTTATAATCTTGCTAATGTCTTGAGCCTCCATATTATATCAACTGCAATAACACATACAGTATAGGGTCTTGGGCGGGTGTTATTTAAGCTTGATTGAAGTCTAAGGAGGAAACTAATAAAATGATAAAAAGATACATAAATAAATAAGTACGCTCATCTCACATTAAGAAACAGGCTAAAATGGAGAGAAATTCGAGCGAAGGGAAAGGTGCGGAAGTGAACGTGAGAGCCCAAACTGACTACACTGTGATGGAAACAGGTGCTAATTGAGGGTGACGGGGACTTCCGGTGTTGTGACGTCTGCCTACACCTGAATAGAGTATAGCCTCACCACCCCTGCAGGAAACACCCCAGGTCAGGTGGCTGAGGGGAAGGGAGGGGAGGGGGGAGGGGGGGGGGAGGGGGGAGGGGAAGGACTCTGTGGGTGGGAACGTGGGGAGAGGGGATGCTAGAAGAGGACACGATTTTTGATTATGGGCATGAAAGAGATTAATTGGCAAAGTTGCCTGTAACATTGTATTCCATGTAAGTATTTCATCTCATTCACAAATCGCAGGTCTATTTTAAAACAAATCCCTTTACGGTGCTTTGGAATATTGGATCTATGACTTGCGTATGGCATAGAATACTGTCTCCAAGTAGGATATTACCTTCTCCTTAATACAAATAGGAAAAGATTAAGTATTCTTGATCACGCCGTGGAATAAATGATTAATGGATGGACTCTCGTCCTGACTGTCAGTGGTTCGAGTCCCGGCTGAGAGGAAAACATTTAGTAGAACATGACAGTCTGATTGTGTACTTGTGAGATGTACGCACACACACACACACATATATATATATATATACATATATATATATATATATATATATATATAGATATATATATATATATATATATATATATATATATATATATATATATATATATATATATATATATATATATATGTATGTAGGAGTGGTGGAGATGCAAGAGTGGTAGACATGATGGTTGAGTGGTGGAGATGGAGTGGTGGAGATGATGGTTGAGTGGTGGAGATGGAGTGATGAAGATGTAGGAGTGGTGGAGATGAAGGAGAGGCCAAAAATACCATTAAGCTCAGATATTACCACGCTAACATATCTTATGTTGATAATTCCTAATAATGGTTAGATTGATAAATAAATAGATTATTATACTCCAGAGAGAGAGAGAGAGAGAGAGAGAGAGAGAGAGAGAGAGAGAGAGAGAGAGAGAGAGAGAGGGGCGGGGGAGGGGGTTCTGTCAGAGTGTGAGTGTAAGATGACGACTGCGTGTTATGAAGACGGATGGTCTACACGGATATGCCGGGTAGTTAAGATTCCAACCGAGTGAGTATAAGGTGCCTGTCTTAGTACACAGTGTCGCCATGGTTATCATATTACTATAGTCTATTCGCTGTAAGTAGGTGAGCAATCATTACTTCTATCCTCTGTAACTCAAAAAGGGCTAGAGCAAGTTGGCTGTAACTTTCCACATCTATTCTTTGACTGACTCTTCCCAAATAGTAGAAATATTAGCTCGATTTCTCTAGTCGTTTTTGAGTTACAGAGGTTAGAGGTAATGATTTCTCGCCTACTTACATTGAATAGACTATAGGACTAATTGCCAAAATATGAAATGCTGCATACAATAGCAAGTGAGTGATCTACATTCCTGTCCTGGCTAACCCTTTGAGTACCTGGGACGTCCTTTTCATCATATTCTGGCAACTATTATATATTTCAATTCAGCTTAGGAAGGACCTGTGGCAATCATACGGCTTCAAACTATCTCAACCAACCCTTCTAACTACCACACATCCTTCTCAAGCTGTATAATATCGTCTAAATATAGCTAGAATAAAATATAACACGTCGCTGGTACTCAAAGGGTTAATATTTCACAAGAATGATTACCGCAGTATGTCATGCTTTCTAACTATTTACCATGATATCTTAAATGTTCTTCAATAAGTCAATCGGGAGCCAAACTGAAGACAACTGAACAAACAGCATTTATAGTATTGTTAGGCATTTTGAGTAAAAGACTCCCATTCTTTGTTAAATACAGAATAGCCTAGATGTAGTTCAAATAAAGTAGAATATCATAGGTTTGATGGGGTTAATATTAACATAAATTTCCTTTTGCCATATGTATCTCTTCTGAAGCCATACGAAATCGTTTCATATTAATCACAATATCGTTAAGGGGAGGTTTTTAGTTAGTTCGCTAGACCTCCATCAAGCTTAACATTACAGCCCCTAGACCCCCTTTCAAGATAAATTTGTAAATTTTTCGGTAGAAAAATGTCCCGGCCGAAGGCCGGTTCCTCTTAAATTACAGGCTCGCTATCGCTCGCCAGGAAAAAATCGACACCTAAATGGCACGAAAAGTCTTAAAATTGACAGAAATGGGGCTAAAGTTCTTAAAATCGGCAAACTAATGGGGCGAACGTCTTATAATATCAAAAGCAATGGGGCTAACCATGAGGGAGAAAGGAGTCAAGAAAAAAATCCCTCAAGTGGAAATCTCCCCTTAAAACGACATCGTACCACATGGCTAAATACAGTAACATTTAACTGTGTTGGTGGTGTAATGGTTTAGGTGCTTATGTTCTGGGTGTGGTGTCCCGAGTTCAAATCCAGGGAGGACCAATTATGCTTTCATTAGTTTATTCAAGTACATTGGGGTTCGTAATTGATGATTAATGTTAAGAACGGGGTGTTACTTATATCTACATAGAAATATAAGGGGACCAATGTTGAACTCCACTAAGGAAGCCAGCACAAGATATATCAAGCCAGATTTCTCAACATCTCTCAACATTTCTCAACATCTCTCTGCAATGTCTCCAAACCTCAGTACAGGAGTTGACTATAAGCTGAGCAGGTAACGCGATATTCGAGTGACGTGTGACATTTGAGTGGGGAGGTAGGTACGTTCTGTGGTGGTGGTAGTTGTGGTTTGTGGTAGAGGTTTACTTGACTGCCAAATCCAAGAGTATCTTATGGGAGGTGACCTGCTTTTTTTCCCTCTCTTTCTCTGCCTTGTATCCATTCGGCACCATTCAGCCTACTGTTTTAAGACGTTTACCTCCATCCAGGTGTCAATATTTTTCTGGTGAGCGGTAGCGAGCCAGCATATATATATTTTTGTTTTGACACCAAGCTAAATTTGTAAATTTTTCGAAAGAAAAATGTCTCCGGCGAAGCCGGATTTCTCCATACAATGCTGGCTCGCTATCGCTCGACAGGAAGATATCGACACCTGGATGAGGATAAACGTCTTAAAACAGTAGGCTGAATGGGGCCGAATGGATACAAGCCAGGGAAAGCGAGAAAATGAGAGAAAGATAAAACAAAAAAACGGTGATCCGCCTTAACCCCTTCACCACCATTGCGTAATTGTCATCATATTCTGGTTACCATTAGACGATTTTCTTTAGTATATGATCTACTCATATGAATTAAATGGGTAAATACGATTTCAATAAACCCTCTTAGTACCATATGTCCTTATTAACCTGCATAAAATCATCTAATTTTAGCCAGAATCAAAGGTAAAAAGGCGTCCTGGTGTTGAAAGGGTTAATGAGTTATACGTGTGCATTAACCTAGATGTGTGTGCATTTGTATTTTGTGTTTTTATGTTCATTGTTTTCTGTTGTGTTTTGTGTTGTCCCTATTCTGGCTCTGTCTCGAATCCCCCCCCCCCTCCCCTCCCCCCCCCCGAGTGGTAATTTAAGGGGAGGCAGTTGGTTTTTCGAGTCCTCCTCCCTCATGTTTAGCCCAATTAGTTATGAGATTTCAAGACATTCGCCCCATTAGTTTGGCGATTTTCTGACCTTTTGCTCCATTTCTTTGCCAATACTAAGACCTTTCGTGCCATTTAGGTGTCAATGTTTTTCTTGGCGAGCGATAGCAAGCCTGTATTTGAAGAGGAATCGGCCTTAGGCCGGGAGATTTTTCTACCGAAAAATGTACACATTTATATCGAAAGGGGATCTTGTGGGTGTTTATTTTTAAGTTTGATAGAGGTTTAGAGAGCAAACTAAACCCCCTCCTTAAACCATTGAACCGAACCAGTAAATTTTGCTGCATAATACCGTCTTAGCTCCCTTAAGTATAAGTACACAGTTACATAGCCCACACTAAAACTAAAAAAACTAAAACTAAAACTAAAAGCGCATGGAATACAAGACGGTGTGTTGAAATGGATAGAAAATTGGCTCAGCAACAGAACGCAAAGGGTAGTCATAAACGGTAAGGCATCTAAATGGACCAATGTAAGTAGCGGGGTACCCCAGGGATCGGTACTAGGACCAATTCTCTTTCTAATTTACATCAATGACATAGATGAGGGTCTCACCTGCACAATCTCAAAATTTGCTGACGATACAAAAATTGCAAATAGCGTACTCTCAAAAGAACAAGTTGACGAGATGCAACACAATCTAGATAAATTGTCATGTTGGGCCCAAATTTGGCAAATGAGTTTCAATGCGGATAAATGTAAAGTACTACATGTTGGATACCTAAATGAGAAAGCAAACTATTCGATGAATGGCACTCAGCTTAAGAATGTAAACAGAGAAACTGATCTGGGAGTAACAATATCGAGTAACCTAAAACCGAGTCAACAATGTTCAGAAGTTGTTAAGAAGGCAAACAAAATAATTGGCTTTATAGGCAGTTCATTTGAGCATAAATCCAAAGAAGTTATCCTAACCCTTTACAATTCCTTAGTCCGCCCTCTTCTGGAATACTGCGTTCAATCCTGGTGCCCTTATTACCAAAAAGATATAAACAAGCTAGAACGAGTTCAACGTAGAGTTACCAAAATGATACCTAGCCTAAAGAACAAACCATACGAAGAGCGTCTTAGAGAATTAAATCTATTTCCTTTAACCCAGCGCAGATTAAGAGGCGACTTAATTCAAGTGTTCAAAATCATCAAAGGCATCGACAATATGAACTGTAGTAAGTACTTCACTATCGACCAATATAATTACAGGCGGGGAAACGGTTGCAAAATTATTGGTAAATCTTTTAACTCGCACGAATCTAAGAATTTCTTCTTCAATCGAGTTGTCAACTTGTGGAATGGGCTTCCCCGAGACGTTATAGACTGCAGCACCGTTGATTCATTTAAATTCCGCCTAGACAAATATCTCGCATCAAACCCGCGACTGACTGCGTTTGTAAATGAATAACTTTATCCTCCCCTCAGTTACTAACCCATATGTCCCCTACTAACTTCCTAGTCCTGCCACATTAGTGGCAGGGCAGTAGTTCCCTTTCCAATGTTCCCTTACCCACTCTAAACCACTGTTTGGACACTTGATCCTCAGTGTTTTGGAGGACAAGCAGCCTAGAAGGGTCACTAGATCTGTTGTTGCTTGATTTCCTTTGTACTCCTTTGTACTCCTTTGTACTTGTGTTAGAAAGCCGCTGATTACATAATAATTAACTTAACAAACACTAAACTAGAACAATCATTATATACCTGAAATGGCTAACATTTATGACAAGTTAATAATTGTTCTAAAATTACTCGTATATAAAACTTATATAATTTTGTAAACTATTGACAAAAACGTATGTATTTAGTAAGTGGGACACACACACACACACACACACACGCACACACGAAGAGCGAGAAAATTAGATCGGATTTACTCAGACAACATTGACGGGGAGTGGTGGAGATGATAAGTGATGGAGATGATGAGTGATGGAGATGTTGGAGTGGCGGAGATGATGGCTGAGAGGTGGAGATGAAGTAGTGGTGGAGGTGTAGGAGTGGTGGAGATGAAGGAGTGGTGTAAATGATGGCTAAGTGGTGGAGATGAAGGAGTGGTTGAGATGTAAGAGTGGTGGAGATGTAGTAGTGGTGGATATGATGGCTAAGTGGTGGAGATGTAAGAGTGGTGGAGATGTGGTAGTGGTGGATATGATGGCTAAGTGGTGGAGATGAAGGAGTGGTGAAGATGTAAGAGTGGTGAAGATGTAAGAGTGGTGAAGATGTAGGAGTGGTGAAGATGTAAGAGTGGTAGAGATGTTAGCCGAGTAGTGAATAAGATGGCTGAGTGGTGGAGGAAGTTGGCCGAGTGGTGGAGAAGTTGGCTGAGTGGTGGAGACAACTAAGGATTGGTGGTGATGAGGGAGTGATACATACAAAGGACTAGTAGAGATGATCAACGAATTGTGTGATAAGGTAATGGTGGTGATTATGAAGGAGTAGTGAAGAAATAGTGGTGATAATGAATGAATGGTGGTGGTGATAATGAATGAATGGTGGTGGTGATAATGAATGAATGGTAGTGGTGATGATGCTAGGGTGGTGGTGATGATGAAGGAGTGGTGGGGTGGTGATGAAGGAGTGGTGGGGGTGATGAATGATTGATTGGTGGTGATGATGGAAGAGTGGTGGTGGTGGTGATGACGATGGAATTATGGTGATGATGAAGTGGTGGTGATGATGAATGATGGAGTGGTGGTGATGATGGAGTGGTGGTGATGATGAATGCTGGAGTGGTGGTGATGATGAATGATGGTTATGATGAATGAAGGAGTGGTGGTGATGATGAATGATGGATTGGTGGTGATGGAAGAGTGATGGAGTGGTGGAGATGACGGAGTGGTGGAGATGTATGAGTGGTGGAGATGTAAGACTGGTGGAGATGTAGGAGTGGTGGAGATGTAGGAGTGGTGGAGATGAAAGAGTGGTGGTGATGAAAGAGTGGTGGTGATGAAGGAGTGGTAGAGATGTAAGAGTGGTGGAGGTGTAGGAGTTGAGATGAAGGAGTGGTGGAGATGTAGGAGTGGGGGAGATGTAGGAGTGGTGGAGATGAAAGAGTGGTGGTGATGTAGGAGTGGTGGTGATGTAGGAGTGGTGGTGATGTAGGAGTGGTGGTGATGTAGGAGTGGTGGTGATGTAGGAGTGGTGGTGATGTAGGAGTGGTGGTGATGTAGGAGTGGTGGAGATATAAGGAGTGGTGGAGATGTAGGAGTGGTGGAGATGTAGGAGTGGTGGAGATGAAGGAGTGGTGGAGATGAAAGAGTGGTAGAGATCTAGGAGTGGTAGAGGTGTAGGAGTGGTGGAGGTGTAGGAGTGGTGGAGAAGAAGGAGTGGTGGAGATGAAGGAGTGGTGGAGATGGAGTGGTGGAGATTAAGGAGTGTTAGAGATGAAGGAGTGGTGGAGATGAAGGCGTGGTGGGGATAAAGTAGTGGTGGAGATGAAAGAGTGGTAGATATGTAGGAATGGTGGAGGTGTAGGAGTGGTGGAGGTGTAGGAGTGGTGAAGATGGAGTTATGGAGATGAAGGAGTGGTGGAGATGGAGTGGTGGAGATAAAGTACCGGTAGTGGTGGAGATGAAGGAGTGGTAGAGATGTAGGAGTGGTGGAGGTATAGGAGTGGTGGAGGTGTAGGAGTGGTGAAGATGAAGGAGTTATGGAGATGGAGTGGTGGAGATGATAGTGGTGGAGATGAAGGAGTGGTGAAGATGATGGCTGAGTGGTGGAGATGAAAGAGTGGTGGAGATGAAAGAGTGGTGGAGATGAAAGAGTGGTGAAGATGATGGCTGAGTGGTGGAGATGAGGGAGTGGTGGAGATGAGGCTGAGTGGTGGAGATGAGGCTGAGTGGTGGAAATCGATGAACAAGACAAATATTACACACACACACACACACACACAGGCCACATCCACGACTCCGTAACGACTTTCCTTCGGGGTCAAAACCAATTACCACTCTTCGCATGAATCCCAATGCAAAATATCAATATCTCCCGGAATGGGGTTCGTAAAGGGGTTCTAACCTGATGTACCGTCCTCCCGTACAGCCCTGTTTCCCATATAAAACCCCAGGAGAAACGACCGTAGTGCTGTCTGGATATTATATTGACTCTATTGAAGACCCTCTACCATACAGAGAAAGGACAACTTTTTACATGTGACGGTATTTTATAGGAGTCTAAGGTTAAACACATGACCAATGTTCTTGTTTGTCTGTGTTCATATTTCTGTGAGAGAGAGAGAGAGAGAGAGAGAGAGAGAGAGAGAGAGAGAGAGAGAGAGAGAGAGAGAGAGAGAGAGAGAGAGAGAGAGAGAGAGAGAGAGAGAGAGAGAGAGAGAGAGAGAGAGACTTATTATCCAGTAATAACCTGTAGATTAACTTCTGTATTTACATATAAATTATAAACTGAGCGCATAACAAGCTCACTGTTAGATGCATTGTCGATACAGATGAACATAAATTCCGAAAATGTTGTCTTATATAATTCTCACTACCAGGAATTCACCGGAGACCTCTGGTGGACGCTTCCGAAGTAGCGTCAGAGGTACAGTACGTCTGTTGACATAAACAATACTCAACACTTAGGCTATGCAAAGTTTATTACGATTTCTTACGATTCTGCATGTTTTTACTATATACTAGATGGCTAGTGCTTATATAGCATGGTAGTTGTGGGGGTAATGTTTAAGCTATAGAAAGTACGACATATAGCATATAATTAAGAATGATTGATGGAGAGGGAGGGTGAAGAACTGCGGGATATCACCATTTAAAGGGCCCAGGTCGCTTACTGTACAAAACAACGTGTCTGGCGCGGCAACTCCAAGAATTTCTGGTAGGGAGAATTGCTGATCAAAATAATAAAACCCGGGATAGTTTTCATTGGTGTCGTAAACTTGAATGAATATAGATTAAATTAGTTGACACAATTCTTATAAACACATAACTCATCGGCCACAAGAAACTAAAGTTGCCAATATATATGGAGGTAAAACGTTCTCGTGTGGTAGTGCCCTTAGGTAACTTAATTCTTATAACAGTTTAAAGCTGGTGTCACAAGAGCGATTTTATCCTCACCATATATTTTCAACATTATTATGCCAGCAAATGAGGAACTGTTTCTAAAGAATGCTTTCAATCGAATTAATATATATAATAAGTCTTGTTGCCGATACCAGTGCAAAAAAAAAGAACTGTTGCCTGAAAATGTTGACTATCGAAAATTGACGATAAAATCTCTCATGTGATACCATCTTAAGGGGGGATGGGCGTATTTTGTTGTTTATTGTTTTATCTTCTTAATATTTGTTTAGTTTCCTCCCTAGACCTCCATGAAACTATAAAAACGCCCCCTAGACCCCCTTTCGCGATGAATGAGTACATTTTTCGGTAAAAAAAAATCCCAGCCGAAGGCAGGTTACTCTTGATAATTACAGGCTTGCTATCGCTCGCCAGGGAAAAATCGACACCTAAATGGCATGAAAGGTCTTAATATTGACAAATAAATGGGGTGTAAAGTCTTAAAATCGCCAAACTAATGAGCCGAACGTCTTCCAATCTGAAAACCAATGGGGCTAAACATGAGGGAGAATAGGTTGCCAGCAAAACGAACCCTCCCCCCCACCCCCTTAACTCATAAGCTACCACAAACTCCAAAGATGCTAATAAATGTTTGGGGGGGGGGGGGGGGGGAATCGTTCGTGTGATACTGGCTATAGTCATGAAATAAGTAACACCCCGTTCTTAACATTAATCATCAATTACAAACCCCCAATGCACTTGAATAAACTAACGAAAGCATAATTATGGTCCTCCCGGGATTCGAACTCGGGACACCACAACCAAAACATAAGCATCTAAACCATTACACCACCAACACAGTCAAAGGTTGAATACACGATCACGATTAATATCCATTTTCGAATGTTGGATATCAATCTAATAATGCAATGTTGATAGTTGTCCAAGGTTTGTTTACTTGAGTGTCTGTGTGGCGGGGCTGACGGAGTGGCGGTGAGGGGAGGTGCGACCCTGATAACATGGTAATGGTCCCCTACAATTTATGGTAATGAGTACGGTGTATAGGGTGCTGATCAGGGGGGTCAGGATGTGTGTGTGTGTGTGTGTGTGTGTGTGTGTGTGTGTGTGTGTGTGTGTGTGTGTGTGTTACTCAGTTACTCAGTTACTTGTTCGTCAAGGGGAATCCACGCAATGCGAGCTAAGCTCATTATTATCGCGGCTCCTTAACTGGGAATGTATTGCGTGAAATGCATGTTAAGTGTTTTATGTACTGTTGGAATGGCTGTGGATGTGTGTGTAGTCTGTATTTTAGCCAATTGGCGACATCGGAAACGAAGGCTTAGGGTGGATCTGTATGGTACCATTCTCACTATAGACGGTACCGTCTCGCCCGAAGGCTTAGGTAGCCATCAGCTTAGGTGAACCATATGATACCCATCTCGCCTTGTACCATTTTTGCCAACCCCAGATGGGACGTCACAACGTCGTCCACTTATTCCAGGTACCTATTTACAGCTAGGTGAACTGAGGCTAACACATGAAAGGAGACAAGCCCAATTTGTCTCCGCCCGGCCGGGGATTGAACCCCCGACCCCTCGTGTGTGAGACGAGAGCTCTACCTACTAGGCTACGGGCTGTGTGTGTGTGTGTGTGTGTGTGTGTGTGTGTGTGTGTGTGTGTGTGAGGTGTATAGGGTGCTGATCAGGGGGGTCAGGGTGTGTGTGTGTGTGTGTGTGGTGTATTGGGTGCTGATCAGGGAGGTCAGGGTGTGTGTGTGTGTGTGTGTGTGTGTGTGTGTGTGTGTGTGTGTGTGTGTGTGTGTGTGGTGTGTATTGGGCGCTGATCAGGGGGGAGGGGGGTCAGGGTGTGTGTGTGTGTATGTGTGTGTGTGTGTATGTGTGTGTGGTGTGTATTGGGTGCTGATCAGGGGGGGGGGGTCAGGGTGTGTATGTGTGTATGTGTGTGTGTGTGTGTGTGTGTGTGTGTGGTGTGTATTGGGTGCTGATCAGGGGGGGGGGGTCAGGGTGTATGTGTGTGTGTGTGTATGTGTGTGTGGTGTGTATTGGGTGCTGATCAGGGGGGGGGGGGGGTCAGGGTGTGTGTGTGTGTGTGTGTGTGTGTGTGTGTGTGTGTGTGTATTGGGTGCTGATCAGGGGGGGGGGGGGGGTCAGGGTGTGTGTATGTGTGTGTGTGTGGTGTATTGGGTGCTGATCAGGGAGGTCAGGGTGTGTGTGTGTGTGTGTGTGTGTGTGTGTGTGTGTGGTGTATTGGGTGCTGATCAGGGGGGTCAGGGTGTGTGTGTGTGGTGTATTGGGTGCTGATCAGGGGGGTCAGGGTGTGTGTGTGTGGTGTATTGGGTGCTGATCAGGGGGGTCAGGGTGTGTGTGTGTGTGTGTGGTGTATTGGGTGCTGATCAGGGGGGTCAGGGTGTGTGTGTGTGGTGTATTGGGTGCTGATCAGGGGGGTCAGGGTGTGTGTGTGGTGTATTGGGTGCTGATCAGGGAGGTTAGGGTGTGTGTGTGTGTGTATTGGGTGCTGATCAGGAAGGCTAGGGTGTGTGTGTGTGTAATTGTGTGTATGTGTGTGGTGTATTAGGTGTTGATCAGGGAGGTGTGTGGATGCACCATGACTACTCTCGTGTGTGTATGTTCTGTTTATTACATATACAGCATGTGATTGGATATCATAATAGTATGTGATGACGTGTATACATATTACACTGTGAATGTATATACTGATAAGTAATACTGTATGGTTATCAATGTTCGTATATATCTTATTGTCAGGGTAGTTGTACAATCGCGCTAATAAGTGATGTCTCGGCACCATGTATGTTTTGATCAATAATTAGTATCAGCAATATCTAAGCTTCATTTCTTCATATCGAGTGAAATATACAAACGTGTTCCCTTACTTACCCACCCTATTCAACATCTGACAGACATTAATACAGCACAGAGCAAGCCAAACGTAAGGACAGCTGGGACATGACTTATTAGCGCGACTGTACAAGGGTGAGGATGTGATATATTTGCATAAGTCAGTACCGGTAGTTCATAAATATTACACACACAGTGATTTAGGATTATAATATTACAACTGGCCCGAACGTCGTATGCAAAATAATAGAAAAGCTCATATTTTCGCATTGTTTCAAACCATGATTTCCATCAGTAGACAGAAAGGACTATTACAAAAGCCCGAACGAAAGCATTATTTGTATATCAAATACAAATTGTTGTGATAATAAATTAATGTGTATTATTCACCCCAACTATTCCCATGTTATGATGTGCCCATTTATTTGGAATAATCCCCTTCAATTCATGGTAATTCATCATTAACAATATATCTGTTGGAAGGGATAAAGAGGGAGGTAGTTATTGACATGTGTGGTCTAGGGGAGGGGATCAAGGGTGAGTGGGGTAGGGTGCGGTGAACTAAATGAACCCCTTGAAGCTCTGACGCGTTTTAGCAGTTTATTTTGGCTATCATTAGACGATTTTGTGCAGCTTAGGAAGGATCTGTGGGTATTAAAAGGGTAAATACTATCTTAATCAACCCTCTGACTTCCGTATACCGTTACTAATCTGAATACAATCGTCTAATAGTAGCCAGAAAACTGAACAGAAACGCGTATTGGAGCTTGAAAGGGTTAAGGTGGGATTGGATGGAGGTAGGGTGGAATTAATGTAAATGGGGTAAGTTAGGATGTTTGAGTAGGGAAGCTTATAGTCGATTCGCTGTAAGTAGGCGAGAAACCATGACCTCTAACCTCTGTACCTCAAAAACGACTAGAGTAATCGAGCTAATATTTCTACCATTTGGGAAGAGTCAGTCAAGGAATAGATGTGAAAATCAGCCAATTTGCTCTAGCCCTTTTTTAGTTACAGAGGATATCATGATATTTCGCCTACTTACAGCGCACAGACTATAGTAGGGTGATGTTGAGTGGGTTGAGGATGTATGGAGCAGAGTAGGCGTGATGGGATAAGTATAATGATGTTGTGAGAATTGGTTGGGTTTGTACTGGTTGGTTAGATTGATTTTATATGGGGTGATGGTCGGTGGGGATATGGGGAGAAGTGTGGTGGTGTGAGGATGAGTGTGATGGCTTGGGAAGTGTGGTGGTGTGGAGTGGATAGTGGTGGCTTTGGGAGAAATGTGGTGGTATGGGGACATAAAAGTGGGTGTGGATGGGGATAAACGTCTTAAAACAGTTGGCTGAATGGGGCCGAACGGATACAAACCGGGGAAAGAGAGAAAAGTAGAGAAAGATAAAACAAAGCCGGTGACCCCCCCCCCCCCCCTTAAGGTGGGGTGCAACGAGGTGAAGTAAACTGAGGTTGGAATGGAGAGTTACACTGGGTAGATAATAACAGTACCAGGGACATCCTTTTAACTTTTCTTCTGGCTACTATTAGACGATTGTATTCAGCTTAGGAAGGACTTCTAGCAATAATAAGGCTTCAAACTATCTCAACCAACCCTTTCAACTACCACAGATCCTTCCTAAGCAGCATAATATCGTCTAAATATAGCTAGAATAAAATATAACTCACGTTGCTGGTACTTATAGGGTTAATAACAAACAGGAGGTGGAGTAGAAGAGGAGGGATGGAGAGAAGGTAGGAGGGTTGAAAGTTGGAGTGATAAGGGTACTGGTGGCCAAAGTTGTGGCAAAGTTGGATGCAGAAATATTCCTCATCCCCGGGTCACGTATCTCCCTCCGATTCTTGTCACTTTCTCCTCCCTTCCCATCTCCCTTTCTTCCCCTCTTGCCTTTTCTCGCTCTGCCACTTTTCTCCCCACTCTGCCCTCCTCGTCCTTTCTCCTCACCTCGAGTGGAAGCGATAAAGAGAGAAAATCCTCGAGGAGCCAAAAACGGGAGGAGTGTCGGCGAGGGGCAACAAGTGTAGGCCGGGGGAGGACCAATGTCGGACAAAACGTCGACAGCGGTGCGGCCATGTTGGATCTCGAGGAACTGCGAGGGATACGAACCGAGGCCTCAGTGATACTTCCAGCCACAGCCCTTCCAGAGAGTCGGCGTAGCGACCAAAAGCCCTCCTCCAGCCTCGGTCACCAAAGTCCTCTCTCGCCCCCAGAAGCCTGTGTTTACTTAGGGCCAGCATCTTATCGACATTGGGATGAGAAGAGATGAGATTGTGAGGTCCTCTAGCGGAGGAAATGAGAGTTTCAAGTGTTTATCCTGGGCTCACGGACCTCAATAAACCCCTGACCAAGTTTTCCCATTTCTCATTCTCTTTTCCTTCATTCTTCTCTCCTCTTGGACTCCCCGGGTCTATAGTTGCCAGATGCGCGTGAGCAACCCTGCCCTTTGTCCACCCTGCCCTTTGTAACCTTCCCCTTCTTTTAATAATAGCTGCCCTATATTCTCCCTGCCACGGAGGCGTCACACCGGCAGGGATAACTCACACGTCGCTATTTCACCTTCTCCCGCCAAACAAAAGACACGCTATTCCCTAACTGGAACCTCCCACCAACGGGAACGATTCTTATGAACGAAAATTTCCGGTGCCCGGCCCCTCTCCTGCCGGATATTTCGGAGAGACATGAAGGAAAATAATGTAGATCGAAAGGAAAACACTCTGGACACGTCAATATCTGCGACGCCGTAGAAAATATCCCGAAGTTACCCTGTGACCTTACATCCCCCCCCTCCCTTCGCCATGCATTGAAAGAAAACTGAGAAAGGATAGCTCGTGACCGTATTTTTGATGAGAGGTTGAAAGACTGAAAGATAGGAGAGAGAGAGAGAGAGAGAGAGAGAGAGAGAGAGAGAGAGAGAGAGAGAGAGAGAGAGAGAGAGATATGCTACACCCGAAACAGCACCAGAGCGTGAATAACAGAACTAAATGAACAAACAAAAGTTATATAAATACCAAGAGGAAGATAAACAAGTGAATACGAGAAGCATAAAGAGACAATCATCAAGCAAGAGAAAAATAACACGAGAAACAACGGCAGCCGAGACAGTATGATTGTATTTGATTTATTCCACTCCAAACACCAAACACCTCCCAATGGAATTAACCCCTTCTGTACCGGCGATGTTTCTTCATTATAGGCTTCCTGAATCTAGACGTTTTGGTGCAGTTTAAGAAGAATCTGTAGTAGTCAAAATGGTTAAGTGAGATAGCTGGATGCTTGTTAGTTGCTGAAGTCCCTTTTTAAACTGAACAAAAATAGTCTAATAGAAGCTAGCATAAAGTTAAAAAGACGTCGCCGGTACAGAAGGGGTTAATGAAAGCATGTGATCGTTCCGGGATTCGAGCGGGGGTTACTTTATACAGATCTTATAACGCTCTTAATCATTACACCATCAAGACACTTAATATAAATAGATAATAGATAATAACTAGATGGAAATAGATAAGAGAGAGAGAGAGAGAGAGAGAGAGAGAGAGAGAGAGAGAGAGAGAGAGAGAGAGAGAGAGAGAGAGAGAGAGAGAGAGAGAGAGAGACACACACAAGAAGCACAGAGAGGCAGGAGATAGCATAATTTCCAGACTGTTTACAATTGGGGTCTCCTGGTGGCATATCCTCCAAGTTTCCCTAAGACTTGGTATTCGAGGTGCTTTTATTTTTCCTAGGAAGTGTGTTAATTTTTATTTTGCTTTTGTGTGTTCATTGTTTTCTGTTGTGTTGTTCCTATTCTGGCTCTGTCTTGAGTCGCCCCCCCCAAAAAAAAAAAAAAAAAGAAAAAAAAAGAAAAAAGAAGAACACAAAAGGAAAAAAAGGGAACAAAAAAGAAAAAAAAATAGGAAAAGTGGGGATTGGGTCTGAGTACATAGCATATAATAGAATAGGAAGTTGATGGTAGCCAAACCTAACTGAACCAACATGAAGCTGAACCAACATGTATGTACAGTATGTGTATTTGCAGATGTGTATGTGTATGCATGTTCACTCATTAGATATTATGATATTAATGGATATATATTGTAGCCACCATCATAGAAGTACTGAAGTGTGTAACAAAAAGGTGACTTTTAAGATATTTGAACTCTTAAAAATCTCAACCAATGAAATTATTATGTTTGACCTAGGATCTTGACTATTGAGCGGATTAAAAACATAGTTTTGCATTGACCTTCGCATGACCCCCCAATGTATGTATAGTTTGGTGAAAATCTATCGAACGGTCTGGGAGGAGTTTCCAGAAGGACAGACAGACGAACGACAGACATTTCGGCCGGCAGGTTACCACTATAAGAGGGGCGATACCACTTTGCTTACGCAGAGTTGATATATTAATCGATCAACAACGTATCCTAAAGTAAGCTGACCTAATCAAATATAATATAAGTTTACTTAGGTTAGCCTTTATGAGATTTCCTTAGCTTTGGAATATTAGTTTTTATTACCGGTATTATATTTGTAGTCATGTTATCCTTAGGAATATAGCATGAGTTAAGATACTTGTTGTCAGTTAGTTTTCGGTTAATCTTGGTTAAGTTAGCTTTGGTAAGGTCATTCTTGATTACATCCCGTGGTCAGTATGGGCAAAGTAATTATGCTTATTTTAGTCGCAACTTTATTGAAATTAGGGCTGTCTTAGCTAGGTTAATTTTGGTTATACTAATATTTATTAGGTTGATATTAGGCCAAGCGCTGGTTAGGTCAGAAATAATAATAGGTTACCGGTAGTTATAGTTAGTCATAGATAGTAAGAATGTAAGATTATTTGTAAGGTCACTATAAATAATCCTAACTAACCCAACTTAACCCCTTCTGTACCGGCAACGTCTTTTTAACCTTATTCGGACTACAATTTGATTATTTTATTCAATGAATAAAGCAATTAATAAGCAATTAATAAAGAGCCCCCCAGCAATTAATAAAGGACCTTCAGCAATTAATAAAGGACCTTCAGCAATTAATAAAGGACCTTCAGCAATTAATAAAGGGCCCCCCAGCAATTAATAAAGGGCCCCCCAGCAATTAATAAAGGGCCCCCCAGCAATTAATAAAGGGCCCCAGCAATTAATAAAGGGACCCCAGCAATTAATAAAGGACCCCCAGCAATTAATAAAGGGCCCCCCAGCAATTAATAAAGGGCCCCCAGCAATTAATAAAGGGACCCCAGCAATTAATAAAGGGCCCCCAGCAATTAATAAAGGGACCCCAGCAATTAATAAAGGGCCCCCAGCAATTTACAAACTTCGAACTATATCTCACTTAACCCTTTTTACCATGACTGATCTTTCACAAAGTGCACAAAATCGTCTAAATATTGCTAGAAAAAAATTAAGAAGACCTCGTCGGTACAGAGAGGGTTAACCTTTCTTCAACTAACTACACATACGCTACATAGCTTCCGTTGGATTTTGTTCATTAGGTTATGGTCGAATAGTCAGTCTGGTTGGACATGGTGTATGTGAAGGAAGTGTACGCCTCTTAGGTTACCGAGTGCTGAATCCTGGCAGAGTTGGGAAATATGCAGACCGAACTTCATAATACCACCACGAGTCCCGCTACGGCCGAAATGAAAATCTCGTGGGTCGAGGAGGAGGGGGAGGTAGGTGGGGGAGGAGGAGGAGGAGAAGAAGGAAGGAGAAAGGAGGGGCGGGGGAGGGTGAGGAGGAGGAGTGGGAGGAAGGAAGAGGGGGAGGCAGGTCGGGGATGAGGAGGAGGAGAAGAAGTAGAAGGAAGGAAGAGGAGGGGGAGGCAGGTGGAGGAGGAGGAGAAGTAGATGGAAGGGGGAGGAGGGAGGAAGGGGGAGGAGGGAGGAAGAGGGAGGAGGGAGGAAGGAGGGGGGAGATAGAGGAGAGAGGACTGGGGGAGAAAGGAGGGATGAAGACGAAGGGATGGAAGAAGACGGAGGAGGAGACGGAGGAAGAAAACGAGTTCCAAAATGTTTTAATTGCCTCATAACCTGGGTCCGGAATATTTGTTCGGGTGACGGGTTCGAGTCCCGGGAAGATATTTGCGTGTCCGAGATATTTGTTTACGGCGATGGACGGCCGGCTCGGCTTGAGTGTTTGTTCGCATTCGGCAGCAGTTGATTTGGAAATTTTCGTCCTCAGCCCCATTTTTCTATATTAAAAAGCGGATTTATCTGTGGCATCGAGAGTTCGTCATCTCGAGTTTCTTGAATTACTTTTAATTTTCAATCTATTTCTATTTACCCATATTTTTATTTCTAACAATAGATATATCTGTCTAATTGAAGAAACCTGTCTACCTAGCTATGTTGCTCTTGTGTATGTCTCCTTTTACGAATGTAAATATATTATGTTTTGTCTGCACTTTAACTTAATCTCTACTCTTACTTTTATACTTTCGCTTTCGAGTTCTATTTACCTTTCCGTTTTAAGAGCTGAACAGCCTTTTCCAAGTTAAGAACACCAGTAAGTTTCACGTTCCTGGCAATTATATCAGGTTACTTACAGTACGTAGAGTGACCTTTTAGGGGTATGATGTATTGACTTGGAAACTAAAGACTAGAACAGACACTATGGTCACGGTATATAAGGTATTATTAATAACTTACAACTAAGAAAGAGCAAACATAAGTGTTTGATGAGGTTAACATATAAGTATACAAGAACAATGGGTCAATATTTACGAGTCACACCACAGCTGGGATCTCATTTTTAACGGTAGTTTTGGGTTCCTATCATTCTATGCTTCATTGCTATATACTTTTTATCCACCGGAAAATATATTTCTTTCTTGGGGTTTTTTTTTTTTTTAGCATTAACCTAACCAAAAAACCTAACCTAACCTAACCTAATCTAACCTAACCTAACCTAATAGCCCCCAAATACATTTAGGTTAGGTTAGGTTAGGTTTTTAGGTTAGGTTAATGCTAAAAAAAACAAAAAAAACAAAACAAGAACAAAATGTTTTTCCGGTGGATAAAAAGTATATAGCAATGAAGCATAGAATGATAGGAACCCAAAACTACCCTTAGAAATGAGATTCCAGCTGTGGTGTGACTCGTAAATATTGACCGAACAATGTGGTGAATAATATCTGAGGTAAAGCATATGTGTATATAAATCAAGTTTGCTTCAATCCAAGAACTCGCGTATAAATTTAATTCCATAAATACATTTACGCTTGATAGTAGTGTACCGGTATTAAGAGTTTCATATTCATGCAGGGCAAGCGTTTCAGCACCAACTAAAACAAATTGTAATTATATCTTTATTTTTTGAACTTATGTACGATTCCGATGCATTTAATATTTTATTATTAGAAGTAAATTTGTTTATCTCGACTTAAGCCACTGTCCCACGAGCGCTTTTTCCGTCAATTTTTCATGAGCAAGTCTTTCTGGTGATTTTTAGGGATATGTTTGCATTGGAATCGGAAACTAGATTGAAGGTAGATTATGTTAGGTAGTTTAATTCATATGGAACTTGTATTTTGAAGCTGCCAGACAACAATTGCCCGTAAAAATTGACGGAAATATCGCTCGTGTGACACCGCCTTTTCATATTTAACTCACCTTGCCTCTCAACATTTATCTTCTGCACTTTTTTCCCGCTTCTTATAATATATGTATTCAATTAACCCATTCAGGACCAGGGACGTCCTAATCATCATATTCAGACAACTATTAGAGGATTATATTCAGCTTAGGAAAGTGCTCTATCAATAATAAGGCTTCAAACTATCTCAACCAACCCTCTCAACTACCACAGATCTTGGAATTTATCCAATTTAACACCGGGTCGAAACCATCGATATATTATTTAGGCTTATATGTTAGTTATATCATGTACTTCATTGGCATATATGTCCAAACCGTCGGTAATTCATTATAATGTACGCCCTAAATCACTACAAACCATCTAAGGATGTAGCATCTGGGCTAATGTCGTCATGTTTACGCTTGCGGTTTCGCTTTTGTTTTTGTTTGATTCTGTTATTTGCCCCCTGCTGGCAATATATAATGATGATGACAATAAGTAATGGGTGGGTGAACCCTCAACTTATTTTTGTATCCCACGGCAGTCAAAATTGTCGGAAATGTGATCGCAAGCGAACGAATATATTTTGTTGCTTTGGTGTCTTAAGTTTGATGGATAATGTTTGTTTAGCAATTTCCGACGGAGTTCATAAAATAACACACTTAAAAAAAAATCAAAACAAGTAAAACAAATATAAAATACTTCTAAACATCGTCCCCGGTGTAAAACAGGATATTTACCCAGATCTTTCCTAAGCTGCATAGTATCGTATAAATATAGCTAGAATAGAATATAACACGTCGCTAGTACTCAAAGGGTTAATTACACACTAAGACCTGGCCCCCATATGAACCATCGAACAGCAACGAGAACCTCCTAGAATATTAATATCAGGAAAGGAATGATTAAAATGATTCGATTTAGTTTGGGATAACTGAGGTGAGGTTTAATAATATGACGGTTAGTCCTTTATCTCAAAGTAGCATTTACGATATCATTAAATACGTCTTTCGCCGCACTATTAGAAACAATTTATTAGCGAAAATAGGGACCTATTGACTCGCCATATATTTCTCATTATAGTCCGCATGGAGGAATTTAATTATCGAAAACTTGAAAAAACCCGATTACACCGAAAAATAACGAAAATAATCAGTCCTGACCACAAACAAAGCATTCCGTTCAATGAGTCCTTCGACTTGACCTCTTCCTTCTTCTTGTTTTAAACGATGCGGAGGGTGCGATTCACCCAATAAATGGCGTGATTGTTACTCACAAAAACAAAATACCGGCAACCTGCTTTTGCCCCCTTACATATCAACATATATGAGGATGACAATAAGTCAAGGGGGGGGGGGGGGGGGCAGCGTATCGCCGTATCTTCAGATTAATGAATAATGGGTAAGTTAATGCAAATCCTCCACTCAAACCATGAAAAACAACAATAAAACACTATATTCCTTGAAAACATATATATAGAACACTTTGTAAATAAGGCTGCTCTAGCTGTCTTGAATGCTACCGTCTTAAAATATGGGGGTAAATGCCCCTTCTTGAAAGAGAGAGAGAGAGAGAGAGAGAGAGAGAGAGAGAGAGAGAGAGAGAGCAATTATTACGTACGTACAGTACCTCGTGATCAGAATGTCCATCGGCAGCTATATCGTGGGTAGTGTCCGTGGTAGCCAGTATCCATGGTTGACACAGATGTTCTGATTGTGTCACTATAATTGAGGAATCAGAGTTCATTATAGCACCATAATTTGGACTTGTAAATTTAGTCCGTCCCCGCTCCTGACTTCTGGGATTTATTTACCAATCGCATTTCACGTCTATGTTGATTTCGTGGAGTTTTCTATTTTCCGCTTTATGTTCCTTGTGGTAATGGAACACCAAACACCAGTGGTAGACTGTGAGCGACTGACAGCCATGGGGGCCCACATGTAGGTTCAAGAAGGATCTAATAAGGAGGAAGGTCATAAACGGGTAACCAAATTGATCCCTAGTTTTGGCCATAGACTACATATAATCTAGACACTAAAGCGTGACGTCACACGGTTAGTTTGCCGCGCGTCCTAGGGATTTGGTGGCAGCACTATTGTATTGTACTGTAGCAAAGCACCTCAGTGGCTTATCCTTATTATAGATAGTCTGTGCACCGCGCGCGCCTGCCAGCTAGCTTGCTGTAGTGTTTCCAAAGTTAAGGGAATATCCGCAAAACGAGGGAGCAATAGATTAAAGAGGGAACGTATTTAAGAGTTAATTAATGTTGGTAAAAACACTTGCAAATTATTTAATATAAATTAGATATATATATAAGCAAGATGAAAACATTAAGTATACATATACACTATAAAACATAGGCTACTCATATATGATGCAAGCTGTATACCTTCAAACAACACAACAAGAATTAAATTGTAATTTTGAATATATATATTAGTATGTTACATGTTATGTAGATGTTAATTTGTCAAGTAGCACTATACTGGACATTTATACTTATGACATCTAGGGATATTTTGTCCCACCATTGACGTTGGCAACTCCCGAATCTCACATCAACAATGGCGGGTGTTGGAGGAGGTTTGCTTGTGTACCTCCTCATAATGACGACAATTACACGATGACTGGCGCCTTTACAGTAGCCTCTACTTATGTCTATTTACCTATGTCATGTCTGCAGAGTCTCTGGATAATGTTCAATTGCTTATTAATAGCGTTATTATTACAAGGTAGGGATTATTACGAATTAATGAGGACCAAGGACAAGGATAGTCAATATAATGTCTTTGTGGGGACCCTCCCCTCCCATTGTCCTATGCGATCGTGCTGCCATCTTTCAAACTCGCGGATCACTATTTACAGATTTGTGGCGTCTTCTTTCGTGTCTAGGTTATATGTAGTCTATGGTTTTGACCAAGCACCCCTGAAGATGGCTCTGCCGTCGGTGGTCCATCGTCTGCACAGATGGCGTGGTGGCAGATACAAACATGGCACCAAATCAACACAGTCACAGCTGTGTTGTTTGTGGAAAATGCAAGCGGAAGCAAAATAATAATATATATCACTTCTTTCTCAAAGGTAAGGTTAAGTGCTTAGTCATAAGTAGAGCGTATCTACGAGTATACAGTATATAGTATACTCACATACGAGTATACAGTATATCATGACTGACTGGATACAAGATTCCAGAGACATCATCTCGGTAAATAGCTGACTCATGAATGCTGGCATTTGTATCATTACAGATGTTTGTTATGGCTCAAGAACCTTGACATCAATCTGAAGACGAAGACTGCTGTGTGAAGCAGCCAGTTTTAAGATGACCATTATAGCGGGGTTGGCCGTCTGACGTCTGATGCTCCACAATTTCAGATGAATTCAGTAACAGCGACCATCGTACGATAACTTTCACTTTAAACTTTACTAGTAACGAACCAAATAGTAGCATCGAAAAAGTCCCTAATTTCAAGAAAGCAAACTTTCATAAACTTAGAGCTATGTTTAAAGAAACTGACTGGAGCTTTTTAATTAACAATAACGACATAAATACATCTTGGAAGTTATTCGAAACCACTTACCTAAAAGCAGTGCAAGACTGCATACCATCGAAAATACGGCGTCCAGGCCATAATAATAAGCCCAAATGGTGGAATAAAGATATTTCAAACTGCCTGCTTGCTAAAAAATTTGCTAATGATAGATTAAAATCCTCACAAAATGACGAAGAACGGGTTGAAATTTGTAGAGCTACGACGCAAAGCCAAAAAGTTAATTAAGCAAAGTAAAAAGACCCTAGAGTTACATATTGCGAATCAAAGTAAAACAAACCCGAAAGAATTCTATAGTTATATCAGAAAGAAAAAAGTAGTTACTTCAACTGTTGGACCGTTAGTCGATGAAAATGGAGAATACACCAAAGACGAAGTACAAATGAGTAATGCCCTCAATACCTTCTTTGCATCAGTTTTTACAACAGAAGACCTCAGTGATATCCCTACACCATCGCCGATTCAGATTGATAATTCAGATGTTCTAAGCAATATCACCGTTACAGAGAGAGAAGTATTGAATTGTTTAGATAAACTCAAGGTAAATAAAACGCCTGGACCTGATACAATCTCGCCTAGAGTTCTAAAGGAAGCTAAGGATGAGCTCTCCAAACCACTGACATTGCTATTCAATAAATCCTTGCAGTCTGGAACTATGCCTGATCAGTGGAAGATAGCCAACGTAACACCGATATTAAAAAAAAGGCAGCAAATCCCTACCCAGTAACTATCGTCCGATTAGCTTAACCTCAGTTGTATGTAAAATGCTAGAAACGGTCATAAGAGACAGACTCGTAAATCACTTAGAGGAAAATAACATACTTAAAGATACTCAACACGGCTTTCGTAAAAAACGTTCCTGTTTAACAAAACCTCTTAGACTTCTTCCACGATATCCTCAACCTCTACGATGAGAGTAAAGCTGTAGATATTATATACCTTGATTTTCAAATGGCCTTTGACAAAGTTCCCCACAAACGTTTACTGCTAAAACTAAAAGCGCATGGATACAAGACGGTGTGTTGAAATGGATAGAAAATTGGCTCAGCGACAGAAAGCAAAGAGTAGTCATAAACGGTAAGGCATCTAAATGGACCAATGTAAGTAGCGGGGTACCCCAGGGATCGGTACTAGGACCAATTCTCTTTCTAATTTACATCAACGACATAGATGAGGGTCTCACCTGTACAATCTCAAAATTTGCTGACGATACAAAAATTGCAAATAGCGTACTCTCAAAAGATCAAGTTGACGATATGCAACACAATCTAGATAAATTGTCACATTGGGCTCAAATTTGGCAAATGAGTTTCAATGCGGATAAATGTAAAGTACTACATATCGGATACCTAAATGAGAAAGCAAACTATTCGATGAATGGCACTCAGCTTAAGAATGTAAACAGAGAAACCGATCTGGGAGTAACAATATCGAGTAACCTAAAACCGAGTCAACAATGTTCAGAAGTTGTTAAGAAGGCAAACAAAATAATTGGCTTTATAGGCAGGTCATTTGAGCATAAATCCAAAGACGTTATCCTAACCCTTTACAATTCCTTAGTCCGCCCTCTTCTGGAATACTGCGTTCAATGCTGGTGCCCTTATTACCAAAAAGACATAAACAAGCTAGAACGAGTTCAACGTAGAGTTACCAAAATGATACCTAGCCTAAAGAACAAACCATACGAAGAGCGTCTTAGAGAATTAAATCTATTTCCTTTAACCCAGCGCAGATTAAGAGGTGACTTAATTCAAGTGTTCAAAATCATCAAAGGCATCGACAATATGAACTGTAGTAAGTACTTCACTATCGACCAATCTAATTACACGCGGGGAAACGGTTGCAAAATTATTGGTAAATCTTTTAACTCACACGAATCTAAGAATTTCTTCTTCAATCGAGTTGTCAACTTGTGGAATGGGCTTCCCCGAGACGTTATAGACTGCAGCACTGTTGATTCATTTAAACTCCGCCTAGACAAATATCTCGCATCAAACCCGCGACTGACTGCGTTTGTAAATGAATAACTTTATTTTATCCTCCCCTCAGTTACTAACCCATATGTCCCCTACTAACTTCCTAGTACTGCCACGGACATTAGTTCCAGGGCAGTAGTTCCCTTTCCAATGTTCCCTTACCCACTCTAAACCACTGTTTGGACACTTGATCCTCAGTGTTTTGGAGGACAAGCAGCCTAGAAGGGTCACTAGACCTGTTGTTGCTTGATTTCCTTTGTACTCCTTTGTACTTAATTTACAGATGTTTTAAATAATATAAATAAATAGCGTAATCTACTCACGTTGTATAATATGCCATTCACTTGATCGGCTATTTTTAATGTAAACCAAGCCCTCTATTTTAAGTTCTTAGTTTGTGTGGAGTGTGAGGTTGGAATTACTTGCTTATAGAATATTATTCATGAATACACAGAGAAGCAATGAACGGTAGTGGAGAAATTCCCCTAGTATTGTATTGTGCTGCAGTGGTCGACCTGAATAGTAAACACGTAACATCGAGAGAAAAATATATATTTATAAACACGTACAACATGAGACAAAAGATGTGTTCCACATTTTTGGTAATGTTGCTGAAGGGATGTGCATTTATTTATGACGTGTATAGATGGAGCTGAAGAAACATAAATTACTCGAGAGACAGTCACTGGGATGATTGCTGCGGTTGTCTGGCATATTCCTTCTTGAGAAATAATTGCGTACCGATATGTCTTTATTTACTCCTCACCAATTAAGCAGTGCAAGTAATATGACGAACTGTATGATTCACAGTGTGTGTGTGTTTGTTTATTTACTCAGTAAACGTACGAACACTATGGGGAACATATATGGCCGAAATCCATACAGGTACTGAAACAAATTTAAATGTAAGGAACACAAGCAATACAAGATAATTATAGACGTTGAGTAACCTACACACAATAACAAAGGTATTATATTAGATAAAGTATTTTATACAGAAAACAGTATACATGGAATGCAGCACAATATATTTATTTGTAGTAGCATATGGACTATAAGGTAGGACAATAATGATAATGACAAAATGGGGATCACAATTTAAACATCATGAGTGACAACAGTAGCCTACTATTTAGATATAGGCCTATAAGAGCTATTATGAATTGTGAATAATTAAGAAATATTGAGTACTGCAAGCGGTAGCCTATAATTATTGGAAACTATATAGTTATAGCTCGAATATAACCGTATTCTGAAGAACGGTACATTCTCTAGTGAGGTGAATAAACTGTATAGTCACTGTTCGAAATTAACCGTTCTCTATTGGTGGGTGCTTGTCGTTAGATGGGGTAAGGATCAGGGGCCTACAACCAAAAGTAGAGAGTAATTTCTCTTTATTAGATACTTCTTGTGTAGGTCTGTGCAGGCAGAGTTGCCACCGTTAAACCACCGGGCAGTGTCTGGTGATTCGCTCAACTACAGGCACGGGCAATTCGCTGGTTTGCCTGTCAAAGTTGCCACAACGTGCCCGATGTCTGGCTTTTTGCTCGTGTGCGATAGTGTGGACAGGGCTATAGTGTGTATAAATGTGTTTTCCTCATGCTAAACATTGTTTATTCTGCCCGACAAAAATGGAGTTCGCTCTTCTTCTTTAAACAAATAATGGCTTAGCACCGAAATTTCGAAGCACAGTCAAGATCATTACTGGCATTTGTATCAGTATCGAACGCAAACGAAACAATACACTATATTATTATAGCCCAAATGCTTCAGAACTTGGCCTTAAAGGTTTAGAGATTCGAATTGGTGTAGCCGTATATACTCGTATGTTGAGAACTGTGCAGCCTTGAGCCTACATGGTGACGCAACTATTTGAAACAGTATCGAACACAAACGAGACAATTCAATACTCTCTTATAGCCCAGATGCTTCACAACTTGGCTTTAAAGATTCAAAGATTGAGATTGGCGTACTGTTACTTATGCTCCCAACTGTACAGTAATCATTACGTTGCTTGCAACTATTTATTTTCTTTTGATTTGTTTACGTTGTAGATACGTCAGAGACCCTGGGTAGTTAAAGCAACCGTCTTCAAGGTGTAATTTGATAGCTCTGAGGAATATATATATATATATATATATATATATATATATATATATATATATATATATATATAAATATATATATATAGAGAGAGAGAGAGAGAGAGAGAGATTTAATATGAACCTGGCATGTAGACTACGATATTTTGTTGAGTGAACAATCGGCCTAAATAAGTGATGTCTCGGCACCAATTATGTTTTGATCAATAATTGGTAACAGCATTATTTACACAAGATTTCTTCTTTTTGAGTGAGATATGTAAACATGTTCCTACACTTACCCACCCTATTCAACATCGGACAGACATTAATACATCACAGAACGAGCCAAACGTTATGACAGCTAAGGGATGACTAATTAGCACCACCGTACACTGCAGTCAATAGCATAAATGGCGGCGCAGCTTTTAAAAAAAGTATCTGACGCAAGGGCGCCAATAGAATGCTTTATTGTAGCCCAGGTGGTTCTGAGCTTGGCCTTAAGGGTAGTCACCGGCTTCTTAAAAATCTTTCTCTTATTTTCTCTCTTGCCCTGGCTTGTATCCATTCGGCTCTATTCAGCCAACTGTTTTAAGACGTTTATCCCCATCCAGGTGTCGAGTTCTTCCTGGCGAGCGATAGCGAGCCAGCATTGTATGGAGAAATCCGGCTTCGCGGGAGAAATGTTTCTATCGAAAAATGTACACATTTCGCTTGCTGTCGCTATCGCTCGCCAGGAAGAAATCGACACCTAGATGGGGATAAACGTCTTAAAATAGTTGGCTGAATAGGGCCGAATGCATACAAGCCAGAGAAAAAGAGAAAAGGACAGAAATAACAAAAAGCAGGTCACCCCCCTCAAGCTGAGTTGTCTCCCCTACAAATATTATGTTTTACACATTGCTCCTAAACTAGAGTATTTGGAAGCATTGTTTTTTTTATCATTTCTCAATCTCTTTTATTTATTAAGAGTTATTTTATTTATTAAGAGTTATTTTATTTATTAAGAGTTATTTTATTTATTAAGAGTTATTTCCCTTCTCATTTGGGCCTTTATAATTTTCCATTCTATTATCTTTATCTACAGTAGTTTTAACTATAGTAATAAACTTTCTTCGTAAATATAACCCACCCGTCTGTCACCTAATATAGAAAACAATCTTGCACAATTTATTCGGCAATGATGACGATTATTATAATAATAATAATAATAATAATAATAATACAATCAAATGATAAATGCTACAATTAGATAGATATGTTATCTAATTTATAATAGTGTATAGCAGGCAACGTATTAAGAGTTTCCTGAAGTAGCCTACCTTCGGGACCTGCCTTAACATGCTCCTTATATCTACGCAAACTCTCAGATTTACTGCATTTTAGCCTATTAATATTTCACTTATCACTTTATCGACTGTATTTTACATTGACAGTACTTTAACTTACCCTAATAACTAAAATAATTCACATACTTTCAACTTACACAACATTTATGTTCAAGCTGACCTTTCTGATCTTTCCCCTTTATAATGTGTATCGATACTTTCTTGCTACAGACGTTATACAAAACCGGTATATAACAATTCATCAGGATTTGTTCATGTATAATTTCCAATCATCCTTTGGTTTCTTAACTCGATTTTCGTTTATCAAACGCTCAAACTTCGTTCCTATTTCTCACTACTTTCATCCCTCTACCAGTCGTCTAATGCATAATTTTTCCATTGAATAATCTTTGGTTACAGTAGTCCCCCTTCCGCCCTTCAAAATAAGCCTTTTCCAACACCCTTACCACTAACAAAGAGGAAATATTCCACTATCAAACTCTCACGGATTCATCTTATTAACCACTCGTATCTATCTACCTCGCTCTTGAGAGCGAGGTGGAAGGACAGAGAGGGAGAGCATAACCGAAAGAGAGGTGGAAGGATGGAGTGAGGAAGTATATGGATGAAGGCGGTGCTGGTTGGGAGGAGGGGTGTCGACTGACTGGGGACAGAGGGGCATGGGGACGGTTCGTTCGTGGCCACCCCTTCGTGGATCACGGCGTCAAGCAATAGATAGATCTATCTATCTACCTCGCTCCCACTACAAAATTCAACCAGTTATATCGTATTTTGCCCGGATCTACATATACCTTCCCCCGCAAAAATGTCCAGCCCTCCGACATTCCTCCTTACCTCCCCCTAAATCCCACCTCCCCTCTCCCGTGTCACCCCCGACCTGCCTCCTATGACGTGGTGGCAACTCGCGACATTCCAATTTCAAGGGAGCTTACCTTTGTCGACAGGGTGGAAGTCCAATCAAGCGATGTGCCTCCCCCTCCAACCCCCGCCCTTCTTCTCTCCATCCACCCTACCGACCTCCCCCTCCTCATTCACACCCTCTCCATTCTCCCTACAGCCTCTTCCTTGTCTACCTTTTACCCCCTTCTTTTATCGTTCACTTTATCACCTCCCCATATTCTACCTCCTCATTCACTCCCTCGCGCTTCATTCTACCACTTCTCCCTTGTCTCCCTCCTCCTCCTCTTCATTCTACACTTCACTCTCCTTTAAAGCTCCCAACTTCTTATATCTTTTCCACGTCTACGTTTTCTATTTTCTTTATCTCGTTTTCGTATTTGTGTTTTTCCCTCCTACGCACGTTATTGTTTACTCATCATCACCCTTTTCTCCCAGACACATCTTCGGCCTCTCACCCTTCCCCTCTCACCCTTTAAGGGGGGTAACCTGCTTTTTTCTCTCCTTTTCTCTCTTAGGCCTACTCTGGCTTGTATCCATTCGGCCCCATTCAGCCTACTGTTATAAGACGTTTATACCCATCCAGGTGACGATTTCTTCCTGGCGAGCGATAGCGAGCCAGCAATATAAGAAGAAATCCGGCTTCGCCGGAGAAATTTTTCTATGTGCAAATGTAAATATTTAGCCTGCTGTCAAAAACATTCGTTTAAATATGCTGGCTCGCTGTCGCTCGCCAGGAAAAAATCGACACCTGGATGGTGATAAACGTCTTAAAACAGTAGGCTGAATGGTGCCGAATGGATACAAGCCAGAGAAAGAGAGAAAAGGAGAGAATAAGAGCAGGCCACCCCCCTTAAACCCTTCTCCTACCCTACGCCTCTCCCCCCCCCCCCCTCCCTCCCCTCTGTCTATCTGCATCATAGGTCGGGAGCAAGAAGCATATAATGACTTTTTTCGGGGTACCAGTCGGGAGATCCAAAACGCAGAATGAAGGGGGGATGAAGAGAGAATCCGGAGAGAAGGAGAGAAGATAGGCGAGAGAAGGAGGGAAGATAGGCGAGAGAAGGAGGGAAGATAGGTGAGAGAAGGAGAGCAGATAGGTGAGAGAAGGAGGGAAGAGAGGTGAGAGAAGGAGAGAAGATAGGTGAGAGAAGATAGGCGAGAGAAGGAGAGAAGATAGGTGAGAGAAGGAGAGAAGAGAGGTGAGAGAAGGAGAGAAGATATGCGAGAGAAGGAGAGAAGATAGGCGAGAGAAGGAGAGAAGATAGGCGAGAGAAGGAGAGAAGATAGGCGAGAGAAGGAGAGAAGATAGGCGAGAGAAGGAGAGAAGATAGGTGAGAGAAGGAGAGAAGATAGGCGAGAGAAGGAGAGAAGATAGGCGAAAGAAGGAGAGAAGATAGGCGAGAGAAGGAGAGAAGTAGGCGAGAGAAGGAGAGAAGATAGGCGAGAGAAGGAGAGAAGATAGGTGAGAGAAGGAGAGAAGAGAGGTGAGAGAAGGAGAGAAGATATGCGAGAGAAGGAGAGAAGATAGGTGAGAGAAGGAGAGAAGATAGGTGAGAGAAGATAGGCGAGAGAAGGAGTACAAAGGAGTACAAAGGAAATCAAGCAACAACAGTCTAGTGACCCTTCTAGGCTGCTTGTCCTCCAAAACACTGAGGATCAAGTGTCCAAACAGTGGTTTAGAGTGGGTAAGGGAACATTGGAAAGGGAACTACTGCCCTGGAAATAATGTCCGTGGCAGGATTAGGAAGTTAGTAGGGGACAGATTGGTTAGTACCTGAGGGGGGGATAAAATAAAGTTATTCATTTACAAACGCAGTCAGTCGCGGGTTTGATGCGAGATATTTGTCTAGCGGAGTTTAAATGAATCAACAGTGCTGCAGTCTATAACGTCTCGGGGAAGCCCATTCCACAAGTTGACAACTCGATTGAAGAAGAAATTCTTAGATTCGTGTGAGTTAAAAGATTTACCAATAATTTTGCAACCGTTTCACCGCGTGTAATTAGATTGGTCGATAGTGAAGTACTTACTACAGTTCATATTGTCGATGCCTTTGATGATTTTGAACACTTGAATTAAGTCACCTCTTAATCTGCGCTGGGTTAAAGGAAATAGATTTAATTCTCTAAGACGCTCTTCGTATGGTTTGTTCTTTAGGCTAGGTATCATTTTGGTAACTCTACGTTGAACTCGTTCTAGCTTGTTTATATCTTTTTGGTAATAAGGGCACCAGGATTGAACGCAGTATTCCAGAAGAGGGCGGACTAAGGAATTGTAAAGGGTTAGGATAACTTCTTTGGATTTATGCTCAAATGACCTGCCTATAAAGCCAATTATTTTGTTTGCCTTCTTAACAACTTCTGAACATTGTTGACTCGGTTTTAGGTTACTCGATATTGTTACTCCCAGATCAAGGAGAGAAGATAGGTGAGAGAAGGAGAGAAGATAGGTGAGAGAAGATAGGTGAGAGAAGGAGAGAAGATAGGTGAGAGAAGGAGAGAAGATAGGTGAAAGAAGATAGGTGAGAGAAGGAGAGAAGATAGCTGAGAGAAGGAGAGAAGATAGGTGAGAGAAGGAGAGAAGATAGGTGAGAGAAGATAGGTGTGCCGAGAGTGAGCAAGGATCGACCTTACGACAAGTTTTACAAATTGCTAAGAGATCCAAATACTGGAATAGAACCACCTACGCCGTCTTTTCCGTAATGCGATTCGCCCAATATCGCTTGTTGCGGGTGAAAATGGCTTCTTCATACAAGGGTTTCCCAGAAGCTCTCATCATTTTTATTTTACTTTTTCCATCAGTGATTCTGATAGCATTCTCCATTTGAGAGTTAAGGGGGTTGACCTGCTTTGTTTTATTTCTCTCCTTTTCTCTCTTTCTCTGGCTTGTATCCATTCGGCCCCATTCAGCCAACTATTTTAAGACGTTTATCCCCATCTAGGTGTCTATTTCTTCCTGGCGAGCGATAGCGAGCCAGCATTATATTAAGAAATCCGGCTTTGCCGGAGAAATTTTTCTACCAAAATTAGCCTGCTGTCAAAAACATTTAAGAAATATGCTGGCTCGCTACCGCTCGCCAGTAAAGAAAATTGACACCTGGATGGGGAAAACGTCTTAAAACAGTAGGCAGAATGGGGCCAAATGGATACAAGCCAGAGAAAGAGAAAAGGAGAGAACAAATGCAGGTCACCCCCCTTAAGGCTGGCTTCTGACTGGCAGGGCGTAATTTGTGATGGAATTATACAATGCCGTCAACACTTGAACAGAACATTTATCCCCACACTAAGACAAAACAATCGATGTAAAACATTTGTTATGCGGTCTCTACTGTCCTCTTCAGATATAATGTGTATATTATAGTTATCTATACATATATAATATATATTATATATAAAAAATAAAAAATAAAAAAAATAAAAATATTAAATTTAATATATATATAATATATATATATATATATATATATATATATATATATATATATATTTTTTTATTTTTTATTTTTATTTTTTATTATATTTCTTTATTTTGTTGTTACGTGATTCTGCCATATCGAACACGAAGACCAGCTTGGTCATTTGCTTGTTATTCCCGGAGCGGCTGTATTTGAGTCGGGGTGTTTGAACAAGCGAGGTTGTTTGGAGCAAGTTGTTGAAGCAGTGTTGACTGAGTGTGCTAGTGACTGTGTTAAGGGAGCCCACCTCGATTTTGTTGCTCTTTCCCTCCCTCTCTCTTTGGTTTGTATCCATTCGGCCTCATTCAGCCTACTGTTTTAAGACGTTTACCCCCATCCAGGTGTCAATATTTTCCTGGCGAGCGGTAGCGAGCCAGCATATATATATATATTTTGTTATGTTTTGACAGCAAAGCTAAATTTGTACATTTTTTCATAGAAAAATTTCTCCGGCGAAGCCGGATTTCTCCATACAATGCTGGCTCGCTATCGCTCGCCAGGAATAAATCGACACCTGGATGGGGATAAAAGTCTTAAAACAGTTGGCTGAATGGGGCCAAATGGATACAAGCCAGGGAATGAGAGAAAAGGAAAGAAAGCTAAACAAAAACCAGGTGATCCTCCTTAACTGAATGGAAATGCCTAAGAGGGAGTTTGACAGAGGCGACTTTGACTGATTGATTCGATGTGGAGTATTAATAATAACTGTTAGAAAAGTACCTGGACTGAGTTGAGTGAAGGCTAAGTGGTATTTGACTGATAAGGTGCTGACTGATAAGGTGCTGACTGATAAGGTGCTGACTGATAAGGTGCTGACTGAGCCATTGGAAACTGATAAGGAATTAACAGAACAAGACGGTGATCAATTGAGGCGTTGCAAAGGGGATGCCGATATACTATGCGTTAAGGGGAGATTTCCACTTGAGGGATTTTTTCTGGACCCCTTTATCCCTCATGTCTAGCCCCATTGCTTTTGAGATTTTAAGACGTTTGCCCCATTAGTTTGGTTATTTTTAAGAATTTCCGCCCTATTATGTCAATTTTAAGACCTTTCGTGCCATTTAGGTGTCTATTTTATCCTGGCGAGCGATAGCGAGCCTGTAATTTAAGAGTAATCGGCCTTGGGCCGGGAAATTTTTCTACCGAAAAATGTACAAATTTGTCTTGAAAGGGGGTTAAGGGGGTGAAATTTTAAGATTGCTTGATGAGTAGGAAACAAACTAGAAACCTCCCCTTAAGCGTATAAGGAATCGACTGAATATGTTTCTAAATTACTGCACTGAACTGAATGGTAACTGAAGTAGAACAATCGTGAGTGTTAATCGTGGTACCTAAATGACTGGGAGGCTCACATAGGGTACATACAAATATATAAGTACATAAATTGTGGATTTCATCTGTCTGTACTGAATACTGAAGAGCCTGTTAACTGAGCCAACTGTTAACTGACTGGGGTTGTTGGCTGTGTGTAGGTCGTGTCGTTGCAGCGTAGCCAGGCTTGTAACACCGGCCGGTAAAGAGAATTTCTGGTGGTATCAGCTGATGGCGGAGTGTTTGCCATTGCAGCTCAACATCTGTTCAAAGTTCATTAAGCCCTTGTTAACGTCCGTGTGGCACTTGCTAACAGGGCTGGTTACGTTACGATCACGACCGCGTTTCCGCTTGTTGCCCACTGTTCCGCCCCAGTAAACATTTCCGCTCAGGGTAATGGCGTCTTTACTTATCTTCTTTTTCTGCTGGGAGCACCGAGGCACGTGATCCAAACAGTGGGGGGTATGTAGATACTTAGAACTGTATTTTGTATAGAGGTTCCAACAGATTCTTCCAATTGTTCGTAAGTGTGCCGAGCATATTAAGTATTTATTTCAAATACTTCACACTCAAAATTCATGAAGCTCCTCACGCACACACACACTCATGAGTATAAGAATATATACTGTGTATATATATATATATACTGTACATATATATATATATATATATATATATATATATATATATATATATATATATATATAGGTATATATATAATATTATATATATCTATATATAATATACAATGTATATATATATATTATGTGGATGAGGGAGATAAAAGGCAACACTGCCCGTGACGAGTGCCACCCCCACAGTTGAAAGAGTGACAGTGCCAAAATAATTTTATGTACGAGCCTTAATGCCTGGACACATGGAGTTTGAAGCAATTTAAGTAATAGGATGAGGGAAAGATGGATTCAGGGAGAGAGTTACATAGGTCAGCAGTTGAATAGGAGAAAGATTGGAAATATCGTTTCACTCATGGGTTGGAGAGTTGCACAAAGTAGGGGTGGGTGTTGCAAGTCGGGTGCTACGTGCTCTACGTAAGGGAAATGGTATACACTGAGAGAGCTCTGAGCAACACAAATGATTGTACTAGTGGTAGAATAGCGAGAGAGATGCAACATTGAGGCGAAGACAGAGAGATTGCAAAGAATAAGTGACTAGATGTGAGTTAATGATACCAAAGGGTTTCTTTTCTACTTTGTCTAGAAGTGCTGTGTGATAGGATCCTCGCCACACATGCGAGCATTACTCGATATATGGACGCACTGTGTCCTTGTTCAGAGCAAGAAGCTGTGTAGGGGTAAAGAACCGCCGGAGGCAGTCGAGCACACCCAGCTGCTGGAAAGCTGTTTTAGCAAGAGTGGAAATATGGTCTCTCCAAGAGGGATCAGAAGAATAAGAGATACCAAGAATATTAAGAGAAGATGAAGGGTTAATTTGTATGTTGTTGAAGAGTAAGTGATAGTCTTCTGGAAGGTTGTGACGAGTAGATAGATGGAGAAATTGAATTTTGGAAGCATTGAAAGTAACAGGGTTTTCTCTGCCCCAATCAGAGATAGTAGAAAGATCAGAAGATAGGTGTGCCAAGGCCCTGTTACAAGAGTTTTGGAGTGATTGCATGCTGGGTTGTTGTGAATAACTAGTTGAATAGTGTAAGGTAGAGTCATCAGCATATGAGTGGATGGGATTAGATGTACAGTTGAGGAGATCATTAATGTATATTAGAAAGACAACTGGAGAAAGGACAGACCCCTGAGGAACACCGGAGTTGATAGGGTGAGGAATTGAGTGATGGCCATCCATAACCGCAGATATGGAACAACCAGAAAGGAAATTAGAGATACAGGAACAGGTGGAGAGACAGAAACTAAAGGAGGGTAGTTTAGAAATTAGAGATTTGTGGCAGACTCTATCGAAGGCCTTTGATATGTCTAGCGCAATAGAAAAAGTCTCACCGAAGTCCCGCAAGGAGGATAACCAAGAGGTAGTATGATAAGAAAGATGATTACCAGTAGAGCGACCCCTAAGGAAGTCATACAGGTGATCTGAGAGTAGATTATGCGAAGTGAAAGGCTTCAGAAATTTTGAAATGAGAGGAGTTTCAAACGCTTTGGAAATGCAAGAAATGAGAGCAATTGGACGATAGTTGGAGGGTTGAGAGCGGTCACCCTTCTTTGGGACAGGTTGAATGAGAGCAAACTTCCGCTTCCAGCAAGAAGGGAAGACGTTAGAGGAGAGACAGAGACGGAAGAGTTTGCCTAGGCAGGGAGTCAGCACGGAAGCCTAGTTTTTTAGTACAACAGGAGGAACGCCATCCGGCCCGAAAGCCTTCTTAGTATTAAGCCCAGAGAGAGGAGAAAGTACATTTTTAGAAGAGATTAGGATATTAGCTAGAAATAGGAGAGAGAGGGGGGTAAAGCAGGAGGAATCATCCCAAGTGGAGTTTTTAGCGAAAGCTTGGGCAAAGAGTTCAGCTTTGTCAGAGGAAGAAGTGGCATTAGTGCTGTCAGAGTGGAAAAGGGGAGGGAAAGACGAGGAAACAAATTGGATGGAGAGGTTTTTGGCTAGATGCCAGAAAGGTTGGGAAGAGCTAGAGTTCAGTGCATTTATTGTTAATGAAAGAATGTTTGGCGATTCGAACAACAGATTTCGTTTGATTCCGGACAGAAACAAGGGAAGACTGAGATTCTTGAGTTTGAAGGCAATGGTTCTGTTTGAATGCTTCCTCCTTGTTGTGGACAGCAGTAGAACAAGCGAGAGTAAACCAAGATGTTCTTTGCATTAGAATGAGAGAAAGAAAATGGAATGTATGCCTCCCTGCCCGAGAGGATTACCTCTGTAATAGGTTCAGCACAATCCAAGGGTCCGCGTCCACGGATGCAAAAATATTTCCATGGGAAATCAAAGAAGTACTGCCGAAGAACCTCCTAGTTGGTGGTGCCAAAGTGCCACAAGCGCCAACATGTGGGAGGGTCGGGTGGCTGTACTGGAGAGATAGGACAGGTGACAGAAATAAGTTTATGGTCAGAGGAGCCCAACGGAGAGAACAAATTTACAGTTACAATTACCTTGTATTGAGTATTGTTCACATGTGTGGGGAGGTTCCTCTCACACCGCTCTCCTAGACAAAGTTGAAAGGAAGGCCTTTCGTATCATTAACTCCCGTCCACTCACCAACTCTCTGCAATCTCTCTCTCTCCACCGCAATGTTGCATCTCTCTCGCTATTCTATCGCTACTATAATAATCAGTGTTCCTCAGAGCTATCCCAGTGCATACCACCTCCTTTACGTAGGGCACGTGGTACCCGTCTTGCAACTCAATCCCACCCCTACTCTGTGCAACTCTCCAACCCAAGAGTGAAACGTTACTCTCAAACTTTCTTCTACTCAACAGCAGAGCTCTGGAACTCTCTACCAGAATCAGTCTTTCCCTCTTCCTATGACTTAAATTGCTTCAAACTCCGTGTGTCCAGGCATTTTGGCTCGAACGTCCCTTGATTTTGGCCCTGTCACTCTTTCAACTATGGGGGAGGCACTCGCTATAGGCAGTTATGCCTTTTGCCTCTCTCAATCACATAGGAAAAAAAAAAAAAAAAAAAAAAAAAGTTAGAAGTTAGAAACAAGTCAAGAATGTTGGGCAGATTTCCGGAGCGGTCCAGGATATGGGTGGGTTGCTGAACCAACTGCTCTAGATCATTTAGGATAGACATAATTATGTAGGCTTGTTCACCAGGTTGGTCAGTGAGACGAGAGGAGAACCATTGGCAGTGGTGAACCTTGAAATCTCTTAAGATGGAGATTTCAGAGAAAGGGGAGGTTGATAGGATGTGTTCCACTTTAGAGTTTGAATAGTCAAAGAATTTAGGAAAGTCAGTAGAGTTAGGTTAAAGATAGACAGCCCAGAAGTATTTAGTCTGAGAGTGACAGAAAAGTTTGCTCCAGAGAGTTGAGAATTTAGAAGACTCTAAGTTGGGAACAGGATAGCAAGTTAGTTTGTTGTGCACATATCCACAACATCCACGTTTGGCTTGAAAATTAGGATAGAGAAAGTAAGAGGAGACAGAGAATGGACTGCTGTCTGTTGCTCTAGACATCTGAGTCTCAGTGAGGAAAAGAAAATCAGGTTTGGATGAGGAGAGGTGATGTTCAACAGAGGGAAAATTAGTGGAAAGGCCATGAATATTGCAACGATTGATAGTAAGTGACAGGCCTTGGTCCATAGCATTTTGAGGGGTCGTTTGGGGAATGACTGTCGAGTATGGGGGCCTTTATGCTTAGTCCCATTAGCTTTGCAATATTTAGACGTTCGTTCCATTAGTTTGGCGATGTTAAGACTTTTTGCTCCATTTCGTTGTCAACATAAAGACCTTTCATGAAATTTAGGTGTCGAATTTTTCCTGGCGAGCGATAACGAGCCTGTAATTCTAGGAGAAGGCCGGGACATTGTTCTACCGAGAAATTTACAAATTTGTCTTAAAGAAGGGTCTAGGGTGTGTTTTTATAAGTTTGATGGAAGTCTAGCGAGGAAACTATGAAATAAATTAATATATTAATAAATATACCAATAAGTAGCCACTATCCCTTTCCGGAGATTATATGGCCTTCGTACTTCCAACAACATTTATACAAAACTAAAATAAACATACGATAGAATATAATATGATCACACATTCTGGGTATTTATCTGAAGTTCATGCTTAACCCTCTCACGTTCTTGACGCAATTTTGAGCCTATTAGGGATACTTTAAAGCCTTTGTTACCATCAGGGGTATTTAGAAACCTTTAGTTTAGTTACTTCAACCTCTGCCGTTGTCTTTGAGTTAGCTGTGGGCAGAAAACTCATTTTGGAGAGGGAATTATAAGAGTGAGAGAACTCTTATTTAGTATTGCTAATCTGGCAACCTCTGCGTCATATGGTCGTGAGAGGGTTAAGCAACTGTACATTATTTTTTTTGTCATTACTTCCCGTATGTTACTTATGTTAGCTTTCCAAAACACACTTTCTATATTCTCTAACTGTCTAGTGTTAGCCACTGCATTACATTAGGGGGAGACAGGCCGTTTTTCTGGATCTTCTTTTCCCTCATGTTTAGCTCCACTAGTTTTTGATGTTTTGAGACGTTTGGCCTATTACTTTGGCGATTTTAATATCTTTAGCTCCATTTCGTTGTCAACTTTAAGACCTATCGTGCCATTTAGGTGTCGATTTTTTCCTGGCGAGTGATAGCGAGCCGGGAAATTTTTTCTACCGAAAAATGTACACATTTATCCTGAGGAGGTGTCTAGGGGGTGTTTTTTCTAAGTTTGAGGGAGGTTTAGCGAGGAAACTATAAAATAAATGAAATAAATATATAATTAGACTAAACAAAAAAAACCCGCCTCCCCTTAATATTAGGGTTTGTTATCTCTACTTTTAGTTCTAGTTTGTTTGTTCTGTTATAACGCGAGTTTCTCCCATATAATGTTTTTCCGTCAGTTGAGTGTTCTCTCCCTCTACCAAGTCATTCCTTCTGAAACTAGGCTATGCCTATCTTAAAAAGAAAAACGTTTATTTTACTCTCTCTCTCTCTCTCTCTCTCTCTCTCTCTCTCTCTCTCTCTCTCTCTCTCTCTCTCTCTCTCTCTCTCTCTCTCTCTCTCTCTCTCTCTCTCTCTCTCTCTCTCTCTCTCAGAAGTTACCGCAGGAGGATCTGGCCGCCGGAGATAGCGAACATTATAGACGAGTCTGCAAACACGCCTCTATTGAAACCGAACCCGTGCTAACAATTCTGGATCCCGGGCCGCCCTTGTTTGAATGTATGTTCTCGATTACGGCTTGGTGTAAATTGAGCAGTCACGAATGAGGCCGTGGAGAGTTACGGTCGCCGGGTCGTACAGTTGCCTACATAAGTCTGATCACAAGGTCTATAGTCTATTCGATGTAAGTAGGAGATAAATCATGACCTCTGTCCTCTGTAATCCCAAAAGGGCTAGATCAAATTGGCTGTACATTTCCACACCTATTCCTTGACTGACTCTTCCCAAACGTTGAAATATTTGCTCGATTACTCTAGCCGTTTTTTAGTTACAGAGGTTAGAGGTCATGATTTCTCGCCTACTTACAGCGAATAGACTATAGTACAGTGGTAATGAGAAAATAACATCCGCCATTACTAATATTGCCTTAGATACTGCGAGGAGGTCTTCTAACTACTCTTTTACCTTTCCAAACCTTAAGAGGACAGTGGCTGTTTGTTTGGTCTAGTAATTAATGTATTCATATATTTTTGTTTAGTTTCCTCCCTAGACCTCCATCAGGCTTAGAAAAACACCCCTATACCCCCCTTCAAGATAGATTTGTAAATTTTTCGGTAGAAAAATTTCTCGGCCAAAGGCCGATTCCTCCTAAAATTACAGGCTCGCTATCGCTCGACAGGAAAAAATCGACACCTAAATGACACGAAGGGTCCTAATATTGACAAAGAAATGGGGTGAAAGGTCATAAAATCCCCAAACTAATGGAACCAACTACTTAAAATCTCAAAACTAGTGGGGCTAAACATTAGAGAGAAGGGGGGTCCATAAAAAACACCCTGTCTCCCCTTAATCAACATCTGGCAGACAGTATTACAGTTCAGAACGAGAGAAACATAATGCCAACTGTAGTATGGCTACTTTGGCCAAATGTACAGTGACGCTAATAAGTAATTTCCTAGCTGTCATTACGTTTGGGTCAGATGTTGAATAGGGTAGGTAAGTGTAGGAACCTGTTGGTATATCTCACTCAAAAAGAAGAAATCATGTGCCAATATTGCTGATACCAAATATTGATCAAAGCATAATTGGTGCCGAGACATGACTTATTAGGCCGACTGTACGTATATGCTGGTGTTTGACTTACCGCAGGAACCAGGACAGAGCGTGGGGGTTGAGTGTAGCTTACAAATGCAATACGAGTTTCCTCAATTGCCCTGGAATTGATAGATATTGGAGTGGACATGTTATATTGTATGCCGTTCACACCTATAATGTATACTGCCTTGTTATTGATATACTGTATACTAAAATGAATGTACGAGGTTCAAATATATAACTGTTGCAATATATTCTTGCAATATGTGTTACCTAAGAGTCGTAACAAGACTCAACATTGTACTCCTTAGATAATCTTTATAATAAAAAATGAGGCATATAATGGTGAATCTTGGTAAGAAATTATTAATCTCTTCAAATTCTACGAGATTTTATCGTCTATATAATTAAATGTTATTAGGCATACGTCGAGCCGTACTGTATATCTTACATACACGAGTGTTTCACTATATGTTTAATATACGCAGAAATGTCGTTCCAGAGGCACAGACAAAGGTCAACTTGAACATAATGATCAGGGTAGTGAATATAATAGATGTCTTCTCCTGGATGACCTAGATGTGTGTGAATTTGTATTTTGTTTTGTGTGTTCATTGTTTTTTTTGTGTTGTCCCTATTCGGGCTCTGTCTTAAGTCCCCCCCCCCCCACAAAACAATAATAATATTAATAATAATAATATATAGGAAAAGTGGGGATTGGGCCTGAGTATATAGATAGATAGATAGATAGATGGACTATAAAATATAATTGATAGTGTTTCAACATTATATTTTTGCACCACATGTCCACTACAGAACTATGCCGGCTAATTGGGGTCAAATAAGTATATTTTGGAAAATATGATATTGCAACAAAAAGAAGAAGTTGTATATGATGCATTTTCCGTGGTGGTGATATATTATTCATTTTAGTTAAAGGGAGACAGACCGTTTTTTCTGGACCCCCTTCTCCCTAATGTTCAGCCCCACTAGTGTTGAGATTTTAAGACGTTGGTTCCATTAGGTTGGGGATTTTATGACCTTTCACCCCATTTCTTTGTCAATGATTAGGACCCTTCGTGCCATTTACCTGTCGATTTTTTCCTGGCGAGCGATAGCGACCCTGTAATTTTAGGAGGAATCGACCTTTGGCCGTGATCATTTTCTACCGAAAAATTTACAAATCTATCTTGAAGGGGGGTCTAGGGGGTGTTTTTTTTTTAGCTTGATGGAGGTCTAGGGAGGAAACTAAACAAATATATGAATAAATAAATTAATAGACCAAACAAAGAGCCACTGTCCCCTTAATACCATCGCTTTATTGTGGTATTATAAAATGGCTAAATATAATACACCTTATCTCTGATTGACATACCATAAACTTAACTAACAAGGTGTAATTACCTGTGAGTCTGGTAACGTAATTATGCTTGTCTTTAGTTAATTTGTTTCGCGATAATAAAAAAGTAATAAAATGCAGATTAGTTATCAGCATACACTGTGGTAGTCATGAGAGAGAGAGAGAGAGAGAGAGAGAGAGAGAGAGAGAGAGAGAGAGAGAGAGAGAGAGAGAGAGAGAGAGAGAGAGAGAGAGAGAGGATGGTGGTGTAGTAATGTTGTCGTGAGAGTGGCTGAATCACATTCACGATAGCTATTACTCAGATATACAAATGGCCGGGTCGTGATTGTCTCTCGGTGAAGGCCGGTACAATAGAGAGGCCGTAACTTACACAACAAATACGACCGCACAAAAGACCTGTACGCACGATAGGGTTCCACTCCTTTATTGTGTGAAAAAAATATTCTCAGGGCAAACAAATATAAGCAACCAGTACTGTGAAATTAGTCTTTTCAATTCAAAGACAAAATACATACAGTCATACATACATACAAGTTTAATGACCGTTTTATCCACAGAGCGTGTGGTTACAGTCTTACGTCCTAAATGGCGGCATTCCAGGCGACCCTGTCAAAGGCTGACTCTGATGGCAAGTTATTTATTTTGAGATTGCACTGGAGTACTAGATCCCACATCTTTCTAGGTCTACCCGTATGTGCAGCTCCCCCCAAGTTCACAGTCTGGCATTGCTTCATCCAGCTCTGATCACCCATTCTCTACATGTTTCCAAATCAACCAAGTCGGCTTGTGCGCGTAACTTCACTGATAATTCTAATACCCAGACGCCTTCTTAACTCCTCATAGTGGAGCAGATAACTGCAAATTTCAGGAGAATCGTTCAAATGGTGATGCAAGCATGAAATTTGGTACATGTACCCTTCAAGGTCCATTCTTCTCAGAAATACCGCTGGCCACGGGAAATTCCAAGATGGCGGTCATTTTTCAAGATGGCTGCCGTGCCTGGCCATATATTGCTTAATTCTTTTTTAATTATTACCTGGTGAACATTTTAAGAGAAAACTGTTTCTTGCTAACCAGATTAATGAGAAGCACTGTTTTAATCATTGTCATAGTCTATAATTGGAATTTTAGAATGGCCTCCAAGATGGCGTCCATTAATTTCATATGTTCATATCTAAGCAACTACTGAACATATATACATGATTTTTGGTGTGCACATACATTCTGTGGGTCAGATAATCCAATGGAGCCATTTTCACATTTGTTAGTAAGGACTGAGGCAGTGATGAGATCTTGCAAATATAATAGAGTGATGTCAACACACAACCAGGGCACACTGGTAACATCGCTGCTGTGCAACTCAGCATGGGGTTCAGTGTCAGCTTATTTGACTGTACTATACTATAAGTTGTAGTGTAGTTTAATTTAGTGTCCCAAATGCTTTCTAACAGCCCCATATCAATTAGCACCTAGACAGTAGTTGGGAGTTAGTAGATAGAGTTAGATAGCCGCACCTGAATTGACAGGGTGTGCCAGCACGGGAGAGCCGAGCCAAGGGTAAGGGGGCTATACATGACTTGCTCATGTACTTACCTGGATGGTGTACAGATCACACGGGACTTAAATAGCACTGGATGAATGATCGGGCTAGGTGTAGGTCACCCGAACCTAGTTGTATCCCATAAAGTAATGTGTGTGTAATTTCGTTAAGGTGATAAAAAGGATAAACCCTCGGCCTTAATCAGAAAGCAAAATGGCAGATTCAAAATCCATTTTTCCCATAAGACAAACTGACTGGTCAAAGCCGTCATGGTCAAGGCAAATGATACAGATGTTGTGGTCATTGCAGTGAGTGCCTTTCCAGCCCTTCAGAGTTTGGGGCTAGAGCAGTTATGGGTGGCATTTGGTCACGGTCAAAGCCGGCGCTGGATCAGTGTGCATGGCCTGTATCGCTGTATGGGGCAGGAGAAGGCTAAAGGCATGTTATTCTTTCATGCCTTCACAGGGTGTGACACTGTTTCAGCCTTCCGTAACAAGGGAAAGAAAACTGCCTGGCAGACATGGGATGTTTGTCCAGAGGCCTCCCCTGTCTTCTCCAAGCTGAGCCAGTACCCTCTTACAGTGGAAGATGGTGACCTGGAGATACTGGAGAGGTTTGTCATACTGATGTATGACAGGTCCAGCACTGCTACCACTGTGGATGAGGCCAGGCTTGACATGTTTGCCAGAAAACAGAGGCCTTATGAGGCCATTCCACCAACAAGAGCAGCTCTGCTTCAGCACACTAGACGAGCTGCCTTCCAGGCTGGTTGTGTTTGGGCCCAAGCAACCCAGTGTCAACCAGAAGCAGAGAGTCCTGCTGACTGGGGATGGCAGAAGGTTGGTGAAGAATGGCACGTCTTCTGGACAGCCAACTCCTCCATAGCCAAGAGTTGCGAACAGCTGACCAAATGTGGCTGTAAATTAGACTGTCGTGGCAGGTGCAAGTGTTACAGACTGGGTCTCTCCTGTACAGCTCTGTGCACTTGCAAATGTGAGGTGTGAGTCTTTGATTCTATGGTATTTTTACTAATGTTATTTGTACTCAATGGATATGTATAAATGGTGTGAATTAGGCCGTTTCCTACGATATAATCTTCCTTCACTTTGTCTAGTTACTTATGACCCTGATGAGTTAATAATGTGACAAATCTTTCTAATTCTCTGACCTCAAAAATGTAGGATTAGATGAAAAAATCATTTGTCTAGCTCTACTAATAGCCAAGATATCACAAAATTTGTCTTTAACCCCAGAAGGCCGATACACTACTCAAATAGCACAGCTTTAAATAGCCTTTAAATAGCCTGCTGATGGCTGCTATTTACTTGTATGACGTCACGGTACTTTTGCGGTAATTTTCACCGAGTTCCAATATCACCGAAACTACCGTGATGTCAACACAATGGGTTTAAGGAAATTTCACTATGGCAAAGGTGCGTAAACACGGAAAATCACGGAAAAGTTACCTCGCGAAAACAAGCAATATCTCAGTAACTACTGGGCCTATGGAGCTGAATTTTGTTACGAGACAAAAGCTGAAAGTGACCTCTCTCACGTGGTTTATGACTCATTTCTCTATCTTTATTCTTTGATTAGCTATTAAGCCATAAACACTACCGAAAATCGCCAAAAAAATCCGGCCTCCTCGAGTTAATGGCGGCCATCTTGGACGCCATCTTAGTTAAAGTCTAATATGCAACTGCTTTTGACAAAATTACCTTCACTTACCACGTTAGAGCCAAAAAAAAAATGGATTGGACAGTATTCATGTCTTTTTTTTTCTTTCAATTAACTGACCCATAACAGTAGGGCTCAGTCAGATGTGTCGGCCATCTTGAAAAATGGTCGCCATATTGAATTTTTGCGTGGCCAGCGGTATGTGCTTTGAAAGTGAGCTTTGAAGAATACCTTTACCAAATTTCATGCTTGCATCACCATTTGAACGATTGTTTCACTTATCTGCTTCACTATCACTCTTTTCCCGTCCCTGAGGTTAACCCCAAATATCCATCTCGCCATTCTCTTCTCATTCCGTTCCAATCTATTGATACTCTCCGCTTTAGCCGGCCACTTCTCCGAGGCATAGGTCATCGCACTCCTAACACACAAGATATACACCTTCCCTTTACCGAAGTGGGAGTCCTCTCATGGTCCGGAGTGGCAACAGCTCTCTAAAATTCCCCCAGCTACTTCTGACTCTAACAATGGAGCCAGTTTCAGCGCCACCTTTGGCGGAAACCGTATCGTCCACGTAGCAGAGTTTATTCATACACTCCAGCGCTGCACTGCCAAAATGAACAACTAACAGACTGGTCATTTAATACAAGTTCTCCCTCTCACACTGCACATTCAAAGTCAATGATGCTTGTCAAAGGTCCCGATCTAGCCCCACTACATCTCTTGTGTACACAGTCACTACAGATACAACTTTGAATTGAGTTACTTCCCACCCACTTCCCACATACTGCACATGGATATTCACCACTTCTTTCCATAGTTCCGTGCCCTACTCCACTAATCATGACCTTTATTTGATCTTTATTAACAGTATTAATGTGCTCAGCACTGAACCTTGGTGAACTCCAACTTTCACTTCTGTGCTTAGACCCCCATTCACTCTAACTGCTGCCCGTGACCCCTCATACATTCTCATTATCACACGCACCAACCACTCTTCTACTCAGAGTTTTCTCATAGCCCACTGCATTACTTCCCTTGGCACCCAGACAAAACTCTGCTCCAGGTCTACAAAAACTAGGCATAACTCCCTTTTTTTTTCTCTAAGAATATCTCTTGCAGTTGCCTAAGAATGAAGATAGCATGAGTTGTGCCACGTCCTAGCATAAACCCAAACTGTATGTTGCTGATGGCAATACTTTTCCTGATCATGCATTCAAAGACTATTTCACTGACTTTCATTACTTGGTGAGCATTATCAAACCCCTATAATTTCCCCTGTCGAAGGATCACCCTTGCCTTTGTATATATTTACTATCACCCTTTTCTGTCATGCATCAAGAATTGTTTCCTCCTTTATGATATGAAGGGTTAACCCTTCAGACTCGGATGGCCGCTCTGGAGGCCATTAGCTTTTGCCACTGTGAGACCCGGATGGCCTCTGAAGCGCCTACGGGTTAATCTAAGGTTTAAAACCAATTAAAACTGCACTAGAGAAAGTTTTGTTGTCTTGGCAGGTCATCCAAATAACCAACAACAACAAGAACACACAGCCAGCCAGTCATGCGACTCCTGCTTGTAAGCAAGCCTTACGAAAGCTTGTACCTTCTGAACCTGAGTCCCAAACCATGCATGAAAGCAGAGGACAGTGACTGGTTACAATGGTGAAATATATCAGTAATCAATAATCAATTATCAATATAATTAATATTATTACATAATACATAATAAATAACCCATAATCATCAATCAATATTAAATTTTTGAATGAATATAAACAGATCGTAGCCGCGGTCGGCAAAGCGGTGGCGCCGCATTCGGACGAAGCTCGGAATTCCCGCCTAACTCGCCGTCTTATTTCTCTCCTCACATAATAACTAAACACTCTAGTGTGTTCTAGTCTTCACCCATCGCACGGCAACAGCCATATCTACCTCTGGTTTGCATGCAAACTTGGTTAGGCCATTTATTTGCAGAGATATGAGTATCAGTAAATGACGAAAGTCGGGAGTAAACACTGAATTCTAGCCTTTCGTCCTGCTTACTGACCTAATTATTTTCATCATAAAAACTGAACCACTTGGTCTAAAGACTTCTAGCTTTCACCAAAAGCAAGACAACAACGACAACTGCCATTTAGTATATATATAAGCTAGGTTAGGCAATTTTTTCGTGCATAAAAAAGTGCGGCAAAATCCTGAGAATTCGAAGAAATCGCCGGGTTCGAGCTTGGCGGGAGTATTTAAAGGGCTTGAAGTTCGAGGGTTAGTCAACTCTGTGACCAATTTTACCCCAATATCTCGAGCTGCCTTTAACATCTCAGCGACAATGCCGGAGCTCCCAGCGGCTTTCCCAGACTTCATTTTATATATAGCACTTTTAACGGCATCATACTCTATCAAAGACCTTGTACTGGAACTGCAGTGCTGAACTGTTCTCTATTCCATTCAATATCCACATTTAGCAGTCTTTCATAATGTTCCTTCCATGCCCCTCTAATTTAGTTTTCTGAGTAAACAGTCATGCCACTGTCATTATTTATGCATCTTACACCCATGACGTCCTTGCTACAGTCCCCCACATTCTTCACTAATTTTAAAATCCCATGGTGATTACTAATGCTGCAAACTTATTCTATCACGCTATCCTGTATGGTTTTCTTTGCCCTGTAGACCTCTTTTCTAAAGTAACGTTTGGCGGTCATGTAATCTTCTTTGCTGCCACTTTCCTTCCATACTTTGAAACATCTTTTCTTCTCTCTGACTTCAGCTTCAACATCGTTGTTCCACCACCAGAAGAACATATGTTTGGGTGGCCCCTTTGTTTTGGCATCAAGGAGGCTGCGTTCTATAAAGCTCCATTTGATATCAACATCAGCTGGCCTAGAACCCCCACTTCTTTCAATTTCCATAATTTTGTTGTGGAATCTGTCTCTATACTCCTCTTTTTCTAACACCATACTTTCCTTTTTGGCAAATATACGTTGATTCTCACAGGAACTCCGCCTAGGCATATCTCACACACTAGGAGCTTGTGTTGGGGGATGCATTTTTCACCTGGTATGATACTAGTATCTCTAACTCATTTCCTATCAGATTTGTTGATCAGGAAGTAGTCTATCTGGTTACTGAAGCCACCTGATTAATATGTTATCAGATGGCTCTTCCTCTTCCTGAGCATGGTGCTACACACCACCATCCCCATGGCAGCACAGTGCTCCAGTATGTATTCACTTTCCAGGTTCCTTCGGCCATATCCCTGTCCTCCGTGCATGCCCACACATCCATCAGCATGCTCAACATGCTCATTCAAGTCTCCTCCCACAATTACTACCTCCCCTTCCTTGCATTCGGCAACCATCTTTAGTAGTTATGCTAAAACTTCTCCTTTACAGCTGTACCTAAGCCTACTTGGGGGGCATATGCTGATATAACATCTATAACTCTCACTCCTACTTTCTGTCTTAGCAAAATCAGTCTTTCATTAAACCTTCTAACTTCTATCACACAAACTGCCCACCTCTCTGTCACCAGGAAACCCACCCCTCCTGTGCCACGTTAATTTCCCTTCCATATGAACTTAAATCGTTATTTTTTTCCAGTTACCCCCCTCACACTCTCACCTCTCCACTGGGTCTCCTGGGCACAGCATACATCCACTCTGCGTCTCTCAAACTTTTCCGCAATCTCACCTGTTCTTCCTCTCATTCTGCTGACATTCACACTTCCAAGCCTGAACTTGGGGGAAGGATCCGTGGTAGTGTCCTTTTGCGATTTTTAATTAATAGACTTGCGATGGCTCTTATAGGTTTTGGTCATGTTCATGTTGAGCTATCCAGCTCAATGCTGCCCCGGGTGGTTGTCACCCAGACGCCATTACAAGAACTTTATAGGGATGGGACCTAGGTACCTCGGGGCACCCCACCAGAACCAACCGCAGGGACTCATTCCAAGCGCGTACATGGCACTACTGCTGGCCTGGTATAATGCGCCTAGTGATAGAGCAGACTCCTGGTGCGCTGCCTCCGGTCATACAGTATGGATTTAAAACAAATCAGAAGTGCCTCGCATACTACATATGATAATATTGAAAATTATAATATCAAATCCTTCTTCCATATTCGTTGATTGAAAAAAAATATGTATAATAATAGTAATTTTATCTGATATGTGTTATACTGCGAAGAAAGCGGGAAAGAGCGCAACACATGCATTGCAACACTAGAGAATATATATAACCAATAAAAAATATTAGAAAGACGTAAATGAATTTGGTCTTACTGAATATAACGATGTAAAAGCAAACATCGGTCAGTTTTCCATCGTGGCACCATTTTCGTGAGACAAATGACATTGAATTGGCAATATATTAAATAATAGTTACTTTACTTTTCAAAATTGTGCACTTATTTATATCTCATAACATCAGTGTTGACTTAATATATCTCCAACTATAAATATTGGTAAACAGTCGTCTACTCTCTCTGTTCCGCGTTCGGTTTTTGGAGTGCACTAATACACACCTATTTATCGCTCACCTTTGCCGTTGCCTGCAGGGATCTTCAAGGGTCCCGAGCATAACCTGAAAATATAAATAAGAGTTAAATATGAAAATGAACTGGGTTAAGGGGAGAAAGACCGTTTTTCTGGACTCCCTTTTCCCTAATGTTTAACCCCAGTTTTGAGATTTTAAGACGTTGGTTCCATTAGTTTGGGAATTTTATGAACTTTCACCCCATTTCTTTGTCAATATTAGGACCCTTCGTGCCATTTAGGTGTCGATATTTTCCTGGCGAGCGAAAGCGAGCCTGTAATTTTAGGAGGAATCGGCCTTTGGCCGGGACATTTTCCTACCGAAAAAATTACAAATTTATCTTGAACGGGGATCGAGGGGGTGTTTTTCTAAGCTTGATGGAGGTCTAGGGAGGAAACTAAAAAAATATATGAATAAATGAATTAATAGACCAAACAAACAGCCACTGTCCCCTCAATGAACTGTATCCAGAATATATTCTTATGAAATATATTTGTGACACAGCGTATCTAATACTATTGATGGCGATTCAGTATGAAATATATGTAAATTAATCAATTCATTTCAATAAGAGTTGATCTCCATAAAGCAATGAGTAAGTTATCCTACATTTGAAAGGTAAATTACACAGTTATACACAATCGGCTAAAGTTGTAAGCTTTAATTTCATATACAAAGGCACGTATAAAGCAAAGCAAGTTCACCCTTTGAGTACCAGCGACGTGTGCTATATTATATTCTAGCTATATTTAGACGATATTATGCAGCTTAGGAAGGATCTGTGGTAGTGAAAAGGGTTGGTTGAGATAGATTGAAGCCTTATTATTGCTAGAAGTCCTTCCTAAGCTGAATAATATCGCCTAATAGTTGACAACATATGATAACAATGACGTCCCTGGTACAGTATGGGTTAACATAAAATATGACAAATTTCTTCAACTGCATTCGGCAAACGCTTTCTTACAAAACCCCAATCATTTTAACCCATTCAGTACCAGGGATGTCCTTGTCATTATATTCCGGCAACTATCATATGATTATACTCAACTTAGAGAGGCCCTATAGCAATAATAAGGCTTCAAACTATCTAAACCAACCATTTTAACTACCACAAATCTTTCCTAAGCTGCATTTTATCGTTTAAGTATGGCTAGAATATAATATATCATACACATTGCTGGTACTCAAAGTGTTAACACAAAAGGTGCACTTTATATTAATAGACAATGATAATGCGGATCATCCTGATGACCAGAGATTTCACGGCAACTCATTGAATAAGGAGAGAGATATGAAATTAAGCGTATAATTTATATATTTATTTAAATACTAAATACATATGCTGCTGCGAAGTTCAACACACTATATTGATGATACTGCAGGTATAATCCTATGACGAATTGGCTAATTTAATGTGAATTCCCGTTACAAACTCTTGCAAAAAGAGTTATTTATATTGAGGGTTGACTTGGAACCTGGGTTTCCACTACGAATTATCACAAAATATTTGAGAAGTTTGTATTAATGTAAAAATAAATTCTTGAAAATGTTGCAATATGTGCTTCCAAATACAACATTTGAGCATGGTAGAAACACAAATAATCAATTGACAGATGTTTAAAATTATGGGCCTCGGTCCGCTACTACAATAGTTTATAATTATGACACCGGTCTTAGTTCTATGTTATAATTATAACAAACAATATATTCTTCTTGGCAAGCTTTGCACAACATAAAACGTTATATTCAATACAGAGTCGTTGTATCATAAAAAAAACACCTTTACCTAAACTATATACATATTAATGTCAACGCAGAACTAGCGGGCGAAGGTCAAGACGTTAACATGAAAGTGTACAGGGAAACGTATAACGAGGGAACACAAGGCCAAAGGAATGGGTCATATTTATGAATTAAATGGCGTGAGGTGTGTGTCGCAAGGTCCTTGCGGGGAGTGTATCAATAACTTTCTCTCTCTCTTCAATTCATAATATTCGTAAATTGTATAGAGTTAGTGATTTTAAACGTCAATAATAAAGTATATTATTGAAGAGTGATACAACATTCATAGGGTGCTGTAAACATTCCTTCTTCAGATGCTAACTTTCCAAAAAAATATATAATTTTGTATTAGTGTACAAACACAGTATATCACTCCTCAATATTGATTTGTATTAGCATTTTTAATCCTTTCAATACCGGTGCTGTCCTTTATCTTTATTCAGGCTACTATCAGCTTAAAAAGGGCCTCCAGCAATTAACAAGCGTCGAACTACCTCACTTATGAGTGGTGTGTAATGGTTAAGGTGGCAAAAATATGTGTGTGATAACCCGGGTTCGAATCCCGGTGGATCATATATACTTTAATTAATTTCATTGGGGGTGTGGTGGTGAGATTAATACAAATAATATTAACACTTTTTACTACCACAGATCCTTCTTAAACCGCACAAAATCGTCTGAATATATCTAGAATACAATTTAAAAGACGTCGCCGGTACAGAAGGGGTTAAGGAAAAGGTGGAATATGGAAAAACAATTTAATAAGAATAATTGTTACCTAAAATGTGATGCATATTGTCTAAACTGAAAGTATAATACTGTCTTAGCACAATGACTCAACTTAGGAAATGCATGAACATGATTAAATTATGCATTGTGAGTGTTTGAGTTGATATGAGCATTATGTATCACAAAATACCGTGAGTAATTGTATCAAAATTTGTGTACAATATTTCAAGCTCTTTAAGCTTATTATTTTTCTAATTCCATTATATTTTTGACCTCGATAGTTTCCCTCAACTATTTCGTTATATCCAGATTCTTAATGTTATAATTTCTTATGAATTTTGTGTTCTACTTCATAACACATCTCTAACTAACTCAAGTTTGTATTTAATTATACTTATTGTATACCGAATCCATAGTTCATATTTTGTTCAGTTTCATAATCCTAAAAAATACTTACATTGAACTATGATAAGTGTCATGCTTACTGTAATTTATTAACATTAAGCACACATTTAGAAGCATATAATGGCCTTTTAATATTTTTTTAATAAGTATTTGTCATGGATGCACATACGTTTACAAATCAGAGTATACCCCGTAGCCTACTAATATATTTCATAATTTACCTTTCATTCCACCAAAGCTTTCAACACACACACACACACACACACACACACACACACACATAAGGGAGGAAAAGACTTGGTAAAAGCTGAAACCGAGAGAGCTGCCATTTTTTACGAAACTGGTCTTTTTCTTGTGTTCTCTGTGATGGCGGGAGCAGAACGATCGTGTAGGACAAGTCTTGGCATGGTTGCTCAGTCCTGTGTGTGTGTGAGAGAGAGAGAGAGAGAGAGAGAGAGAGAGAGAGAGAGAGAGAGAGAGAGAGAGAGAGAGAGAGAGAGAGAGAGAGAGAGAGAGAGAGAGAGAGAGAGAGAGAGAGAGAGAGAGGGGGGGGGGGGTGTCAAGGGACTGTGATTTTCGAAAAGAGGCTCCAATCCTGAATCTGTTCTTGAATTCCAGTGTGCTGTCTTAGTAATCCAGAAGCTGGGTTGATAGACTCTGGAGTCCTATTTTAACTAAGTAACTAATGAGTCAGAGTCAGTGATTGAATGAGTCAGTGAGTTAGAAACTGAGTGGATAAGTGAGCTAGTGAAAGTGTTGACATCAGATTTTGTCCATGAGTGCGTGTGTGCTATAGTCTATTCGCTGTAAATAGGCGAACAATCATGACCTCTATCCTCTGTAACTCAAAAAGGGCTAGAGCAAATTGGCTGTAAATGTCCACATCTATTCCTTGACCGACTCTTCCCAAATGGTAGAAATATTAGCTCGATTACTCTAGTCGTTTTTGAGGTACAGAGAATAGAGGTCATGGTTTCTCGCCTACTTACAGCGAATAGACTATAGGTGGTGTGCGTCCGTGCTTGCTTGAGTGTAGGCAGTGTGTGCCGTGTCTATGGTGGGCAAAGTAACGAGAGAAAAAAGTAGATAGGGAACCAGGGATGAGGGTGAAGGAGAAAAGACCAAGGATGGGGAGAATGACTCTACGGTTACGGGGAATTATAAAGAAAATATCTAGACTACGTGGTCTTTAAGGGGAGGTTTTTAGTGTGTTTCCTAGACTTCCATCAAGCTTGGAATTACACGCCCATGACCCCCTTTCAAGATAAATTTGTACATTTTTCGGTAGAAAAATGTCCCGACCGAAGGCCGGTTCCTCTTAAATTACAGGCTCGCTATCGCTCGCCAGAACAAAATCGACACCTAAATGGGACGAAAGGTCTTAAAAGAGACATAAATGGGGTGAAAGTTCTTAAAATCGCCAAACTAATGGGGCGAACGTCTTAGAATCTCAAAAGCAATGGGGCTAAACATGAGGGAGAAAGGGAGAAAGAAAAAAATCCCTCAAGTGGAAATCTCCCCTTAAGGGCTCTTATGTAAGTAAGAAAAAGACTATATAGTGTAGTATGTTATTTACAAAAGTTCAAAATATCAGTTACTCATTATTTCAAATTGTTTTTCTGAAGAACTACTTACATCTTGCTAAGGAAGTGTATTTATGTAGATCGAGGCTCAACAAATAGTTAAATCATGTGTCGTCATCGAGTGTGGCAGAAAGGAAGCAAACAACACCTTGAATCTCCACTCTGACCATCTAGTAGTGCGACACATGTGAAACACTTATCGTGAAGCTTCAAGCGATAATCTTGCGGCATAAAAAGAGTTATAGGCAACTGAACAACCAACCGCCCAGAGGTTGACGAAAACAAAAACTAATAATGACAAAATACAAATAAATATATAAATAAATAAAATAACTTTGCTTTTACCAACACTGTATTTGGTTCGTCTTCAGTCAACGAATTTCCAACTATATTAATCCGAGATCATTAATTCTCATAGCTCAGCCTCTTTAATCGATTGAATAAACCTTATGGTGTTAGTTTCGACTATTTCAAATTGCTCGTTATCTTTCGTAAGCGCTGAAGCCAGGCTATAATTTATATTGGAAAAAAAAAAAAAAAAATATATATATATATATATATATATATAAGAGAGAGAGAGAGAGAGAGAAAGAGAGAGAGAGAGAGAGAGAGAGAGAGAGAGAGAGAGAGAGAGAGAGAGAGAGAGAGAGAGAGAGAGAGAGAGAGAGAGAGAGAGAGAGAGAGAGAGAGAGAGAGAGAGAGAGAGAGAGAGAGAGAGAGAGAGAGAGAGAGAGAGAGAGAGAGAGAGAGAGAGAGAGAGGCATGCAGGGGAGAGTGTATGAGGGGTCGGGAGAGTGAAGAGTACGTGTTTGTGAAAGGGTGAGGGTGAGGGGAAAAGAAAGGTAGGTGGAGATGAAAAGAGAGTCACTCAGTTTACGTAAAGAAAAATATGAAATAAAAGAGAAATATAGAAATAGTAAAACAATTAAAATGTGGATGCTTATGTTCTGGGTGTGGTGTCCCGAGTTCGAATCCCTGGAGGACCATATGATTTCATTAGTTTATTCAAGTACATTGGGGTTTGTAATTGATGATTAATGTTAAGAACGGGGTGTTACTTATAGTTAGATAATGAGGAAATAGCTGGATGCATCAAACATGCTGTAGTTGACGTTTATTGTTGATGGTAAAATGCAATGTTATATAGACGATATTCCAAATGATTATCGAACCAGATATATATACACCAAAATATATATTTAGCTATGCATATATCTACACAAAAGAAAAACAAGCAACGTTTCAGTAATATATAATTACAAAGAGTGTACACCGAGTATATCTTAAATTAAAAACACATAAAAGACACATTTAACTTATTAAATTTTGTTGTGATTATAGCTTAGATTAGCTCCTGCATCATCTTCGTATTATCTCTCTCTCTCTCTCTCTCTCTCTCTCGCTAAAATGGCCAAAGCAAAAAGGTCATATTAATTTATTGCATTCCTTAACAAAAAAAAAAAAAAATCCAATTCAAAGACTAAATTGTCCAGGTATATTATCCTGCTAAATAGACGTTTTACTATATTATGAACTATAGTGGTATTCACCTCACTCAATCTCTCTCTCTGACATACAATTGCAAGTTATTGTCACAATTTCCTGTGAACAAGGTTATATTTTGTTATCTTATCACAAGAAAAAAAAAAAAAAAATTGTGCCTAATTCAAACTGAATTATTGAATCACTAACAATTAGTGTATACACATTTATTATTCTTTGCCTGTATCCCTTCCAAGGGACGGTAAATAAATGTTTTAAAGTCAAGTCAAGTCTCTCTCCACACTACTCCTCTGGTCCTCTCTCTGTATATTCCCTTATACCTCCACCCCCTCAGTCCCCAATGACTCTCTCGCAACGCCATTCTTCCACACTCATATCTTTCCACCTTCTCCTCGGATGTTGGTGGTAGTGGTGGTAGGGGTTATGGTAATAGTAGTGGTATGGCATATATGGTTGGGTTACAGTGGTGGTGGTGGTGGTAGGGGTTATGGTAATAGTCAGGGTCCAGAGAATATATTCTCTGGACCCTGGTAATAGTAGTAGTAGGGCATGTATGGTTGGGTTACGGTGGAAGTGTTGAGGAATGGTGGTAACAATCGTAGCGGTTATTGTGGTAGGGTCATGGTGGTTTTGCTGATGGAAGTAGGATAATATTGTAGTACACTCGACCAAGAAACAATCTTTACACTGGTGAGCTGTAAATAATCTAGTGTGAACGGAATGAATCGGGTGAAACATACGTCTGTGAGGTATTATCATAAGATTTCGACCCACTTCCAGAATGTTTAGAGCGTTAGTGTAAAGATAGTTTATTGGTCGAGTGTACATTATAGTGGTGGTAGTAGTTGTTGAGGGTCATGGTGGTAGTGGTGGTGTTTGGGCTTAGGTGGTTGTGGTGTCAGCATTAGTAGTTGCGTTGTTAGAATATATATATTGTAGTGGTGGTATACGTAGATAATATTGTAGTGGTGGTATACGTAGATAATATTGTAGTGGTGGTATACGTAGATAATATTGTAGTGGTGGTATACGTAGATAATATTGTAGTGGTGGTATACGTAGATAATATTGTAGTGGTGGTATACGTAGATAATATTGTAGTGGTGGTATACATAGATAATATATATATTGTAGTGGTGGTATACGTAGATAATATTGTAGTGGTGGTATACGTAGATAATATTGTAGTGGTGGTATACATAGATAATATTGTAGTGGTGGTATACGTAGATAATATTGTAGTGGTGGTATACGTAGATAATATTGTAGTGGTGGTATACGTAGATAATATTGTAGTGGTGGTATACATAGATAATATTGTAGTGGTGGTATACGTAGATAATATTGTAGTGGTGGTATACGTAGATAATATTGTAGTGGTGGTATACATAGATAATATTGTAGTGGTGGTATACGTAGATAATATTGTAGTGGTGGTATACGTAGATAATATTGTAGTGGTGGTATACGTAGATAATATATATGACATTGGTGGAAGAGGTGGTGTGGAATTTCTATTCAGGGGATATGGGTCGGTTTTTCTGGCCCCCTGTCTCCCTCATGTTTAGAATATTAGTATCGAGGTTATATGACATTTGGTCCATAAGATTGGCGATCTCAAGACCTTTCTCCCCTTTTCTGTGTCAATATTGAGAATTTTCGTGTAATTTAGGTGTCGAGTTTCTTCCTGGCGAGCGATAGCAAGCCTGTAATTTAGAGGGAATCGGCCTTCGGCCGGGACATTTTTCTACCGAAAAATGTACAAATATGTCTTGAAGGGGGATCCTAGGGTTGTTTTTTAAGTTTGATGGAGGTCTACGGAGGAAACTAGAAACAAAATCAATACACGAACTCGACCAAATAATTTACCATCCCCGCTTAATGCATTATGGTTTTGGCATAGTGTGTTGCGGTGGTGGTAGTTTAGATAGTATTGTTATTACTATTGAGTGGTAGTAGGGTTTATAATTGGTGCTTGTGGGATGCTGGTAAGTTTGTCATGGTAATATTATTGATGGGGACGGTGTGACAATAGTTGAAGTGGTGGTAGGATTTTGTTGGCAGTAGTAAAGCAGTAGTAAAGACCTAGATGTGTGTGAATTTGTATTTTGATTTTGTGCGTGCGTTTTTTTCTGTTGTGTTGTCCCTATTGTGGTTCTGTCTTGATTCGGCCCCCCCCCCCAAAAAAAAAAGAGGGGGAAACAAATAGGAACAGTGGGGATTGGGTCTGAGTATATAGAATAGAATAGTAAAGTAGTTTGGGTGTTATTGCTAGGAGTGTTGGTGATGATGTTGGTATGGTTGCTGCTTGTGGTGGTGTTTTTTATTGTGAATTAGGCGATGAGTAAGATTGGTGTGACAGTGATGGTGGTGTTAACCGTGGGGTGATACTAAAGTCAGTTTAATCTCAACTGACGGTAAACTGAATCTCTTCGTAACATGTGTCTTGACAGTTAATGGAAAAATATGAATCTACTATGTTTCTTCATCATATCAATACCAAGCTTTCAGAATCAATAATATATATATTTGCAAAATTTATATAATAGTTAAGAAATCAAAAGGAATACAATGCAATTCACCGTCAGCTAGAAAGAAACAGAATGTAGAGCAGTTATATTTATATAGAGTTATTGGTGTAGTGCATGGTAGCGTTGACAGTGGTGGAGGTGGTATTGATCATATGATGGTGGTGGTGGTGGTGTTGGTAAGATGGTGGTGGCCAGATGATGGTGGTGGTGGTTTTGGTTAGATGGTGGTGGTGGTGGTGTTGGTAAGATGGTGGTGGCCAGATGATGGTGGTGGTGGTGGTGTTGGTTAGATGGTGGTGGTGTTGATTAGATGGTGGTGGTGGTGGTGTTGGTTAGATGGTGGTGGTGGTGGTGTTGATTATATGGTGGTGGTGGTGGTGGTGGCCAGATGGTGGTGGTGGTGGTGGTGTTGGTTAGATGGTGGTGGTGTTGGTTAGATGGTGGTGGTGGTGATTATATAGTGGTGGTGGTGGTGGTAGTGGTGTTGGTATTGGTTATATGATGGTGATGGTGGTGGTGTTGTCCGACGGGTGTTGGTGCCCCCTGGAACACCCCCCGCGGCTCTGATCTCTGCTGTAGAGTGAGGGGCGCCGCTCCCTCCCCCAGTGTCCGGCTTCACCCAACACTGCCGCACCCTTCAGATTGATTTGTTGCCTCAGGACTACACCACCACAGTACAGTATATATATATATATATATATATATATATATATATACAGTATATATCAGTAAACAATATTTCCAGTCCTCCTCACATTATCCTAACAGATACTTGGTATATCATAACATGCCACAACCGTGAATTATTAACCACTTATTGAGGGGGGTGACCTGCTTTTTGTTATTGTTGTCCTTTTCTCTCTTTCTCTGGCTTGTATCCATTCGGCCCCATTCAGCCAACTATTTTAAGACGTTTATCCCCATCTAGGTGTCGATTTCTTCCTGGCGAGCGATAGCGAGCCAGCATTATATGAAGAAATCCGGCTTCGCCGGAGACATTTCTTTATCGAAAAATGTACAAATTTAGCCTGCTGTCAAAAAATAAATAAAAAAAAATGCTGGCTCGCTACCGCTCACCAGTAAAAAATTGACACCTGGATGGGGATAAACGTCTTAAAACAGTAGGCTGAATGGGGCCAAATGGATACAAGCCAGAGAAAGATAGAAAAGGACAGAACAAAAACAGGTCATCCCCCTTAACCCACTTTTATTATGGTTTGAAGTATATATTAACGAAGTAGGCTTTGAAGAAACAGCTTTCATAGGGAGATGTGACGTCGTGGCTGGTTTGTGTATCTGGTCACTGGTAAAAAAAAAAAAAAAAAATCAAATATATTATGTTACTCGCTGTAAAGGAAGCATGCGCAGGAACATTACGCATAATTTAATTTAGTCAGTAATTGAAAACAGTGGAAATGTGTATACAGTATATAAGTGCTCTTCGGTATATCAGACGTAAGGGAGATCGTTTAGAGTAGCGATATAATAGTTAAAAGCAATCAATTTATGCGATACATTGTCATGCAAAATTATAATACACTATTTAATGTGCAGCAGTGTTATGAAGGAAAATTCAAGTTTAGCTACATCATAAACAATATACATAGACTAATACAGTATCAGTAATATTTGTTACTCTTTTTGTGTATTTAAATACATAAACCAAATATGTAAAAGCATTACAAGTTCCAAACAAAAATGTGTGAAATTGAAAAAAATGCAACAGAATCGGGAATATTTGCAAGCGTATTGTGAACCATTAAAATGCAGTGCAATGGAGGGAAACACAAAAAATGTATGCTGTGTTATGAACTATGAACGAACATTGAAGTATACATAGCAACAGTTGTTAACTCACTGTGTAACCAAAGATAAAGGTCGCGTATGCAAGCGCATTATGCATCGTTAAATGCAGCGCTATGGAGAAAAATATGAAAAGTAAGAGGTGAACTGAGTCAAGAGCCATAAACAGACCTTCCCCTCACCTGCAGGAGGGAGAAAGAAAAACCCTCGGGTCCTAACGACGGCTCTAAATCCAGCTCAGCTTCAAGTCATTTCCATCCTCGCGAAGAGTAAGTCCGAGTTTAGCGCCCCAGAACAGCCAGGGAAGGTAACAACCCCGGGAGCATGTGGTGTATGAATATCTAACACCTCGCCCGCCTCCAGCCCCCTTGCCTAACGACATCTCCGAATCCAGGCCGGCTTCCAGGCATTTTCCTCCAGCGAGCCATCACAGTCGCGGGCTGGATTACACGACCCGGAGTTATGACAGGAGGGGCCGCTGGAATGCCTTCGCCGAGGTGCATATGACTGTTGGATTCTCTTTCCTTTATGGACATATCCTGGAAATTATACTCGGCTGGTGATTATGGACGAACCTGGTAGAGAGAAAGTGAAGGGGAGGGAGCGAGAGCAGTCTCCCTCGCCTGTCTGCTGTTCATGGCTGCAGGCGAGGCGAAGAACAGATTTAAGGGACCTCGGCACAAGGACCTACTCCACAATTATACACTGCAATGAATAACACACGTGCCAGTAGTTTCGTTTGTATGAAGTATAAGCTGAACTGGAGCGGGAAAGCAACGATGATAAAAGACCCTGAGGCGCAGAAATATGAGAAATGTAAATAGGAGGGTGGATTCCCAAGGAAGGGCTCAGTTTGTTCATAACCCAAGTTCATGGGGTCGGTACGATTGTCCGGTGTGTAGGAGCACTCCACGGGGACCCTCTCTCCTCATACAAGAGTGAGGAGGAGGGAGAGAGATGCCCACGCGCACGCACTCCAGGAGGGAGAAAAAAGGAAAGAGTAAGAGGAGGAGGAGGAGTAGCAGGTGGAATAGGAACACAGCAAGAACAAATAGTTAAAACATGATGATTACACATATGAGAAACACAGGAACAAAAAGGAAAATACAGGAACGAAAGCAGGCGAAAGAAGTGAGAGAAGAAAGTGGGAATCAAAGAAGAACATGCGAGAACAAATATAGTATTACAGAAAGGGAAGGCAGTAGAAATAGATAAGAACATAAATACATTACATGAACACATACAAATTGGAAGGACACACAAGAAAAAAGTGAACAGGTAGATACGAGGACAAAATGCACTTCGGAAGCAAGAGCGGGTGCAAAGACAATTTTAGAACCATTATAAATAAGGGTAAAGAGAGCAGAGAAAGTATCAAGGAGAAAACGAAAGAGGGGGGAGGAAAAAGTAAGAAGAAATGAGAAATATGGGGAGGAGGAGGAGGAGAAACAAGGAGGAGAAGTGTAATGGGGAAGAAGGGAAGAACAGAAGAAGAAAGAGAAAGAAGAGAAAAGCAGCGAACCCCACAGAGGAAGGAGAAGGAGAAAGACGAGGACTAGGGCGATATAGCTACGCGAAATGGATGCTCGGAGTAAAAGCAGAAAAGGGGGGCAGAAAGGTTCAAGAGCAGGAAAGAGAGTTGAAGGAAATGTTTGGGTGATGGAGAGTAGGTTCAGCGGTCAAGGAGGGGTCTGTGGGTGGGGGGAGGAGAAGGGAGTAAGGGTCTTGAGGAGGAGGGTGGGGTGAGTGGGAGTACGAGGAGGAGGGGAGGGGTGAAGGGAGAGGAGGAACTGGGTACGAGGAGAGCCAAGAATGAAAGGAAGCTTCAAAAGAGAGGAAGGAAGCAGTCCAAAGAAGAACTGACTTTACATAAGTCTCGGGCGGTGTAGGAGGAGGTGACCAGCCTGACAGAAGTGCGTGGGAAAAATGTGTCTCGTGAAAATAAAATTCCCGAGCGTCTGACTAAAGCTTTTATTGTATGCAAGGAAGTCTTTGAAAATGGGTCCACAATATTATATCAACGCTTTCAAATAACACACACATTTAACAATTATAATGCTCCCCCCCAACCTCAACTCGAGTGGGGGAAAGACATTCTTTTAATCGAAATCCGGCTCCCCTAAGCATGATAACTAGTTTATTTGATGACAAATATAATAGCTAGGGCTAGGATTCGGACCTATGCATGCAGGAGGGCTGTCACCATTACCACTACGGAGGTTAAAAGGAGGAATCTAGTACTTCTACCTGTAATCCCCCCCCCCCCTACAAGTTTCAAATGAACAACTTGTCATGCTTAGGGGAGCCAGATTTCGATTAAAAGACTGTTTATCCCCCACTCGAGTTGAGGTTGGGAGGGGGGGGGGGGCATAGGTAGAAGTACCAGATTCCTCCTTTATATTCTAAACAAGTCCAAAACATATCTGGGTCAGTGGGCTAGTTAATAACCTTTTAGGTTTGCAGTGTATGTTATTTAACTGGAGGACGAAGGCTAAGACAAAGTATACGGTCAGAGTAATTATGGTTTTATGTACAAGATGTTTAAGAAGAGCAAACAGGTTAGAGGTGACATCGAAATGCTTTTATTCAATATCAATGCATTGGATACATATGAATACATTTCGGGAACCAGGTAGAACCTGAAAAAGGCAGGAAATTTTTATGGAAGGGAGAGTATTGAGTATGGGAAAGAAGCTCCTATTGTTATGGAAGGGAGAGTATTGAGTATGGGAGAGAAGCTCCTATTCTAGTGGTGTTGTATATAATAATATTGAGTATGGGAGAGAAGCTCCTATTCTAGTGGTGTTGTATATAATAATATTCTAGTGGTGTTGTATATAATAATATTGAGTATGGGAGAGAAGCTCCTATTCTAGTGGTGTTGTATATAATAATTTACGTTAAGGTAGGAATATATATAATTAATATATGACATGGAGAGATATCTTACATCAATAACATATGTATTTGCATCTTTATAGGCTAGACAATAGATTAGTATATTGTTGAAGTTTAAGTTTTTTGTAGGGAGCTCAAAGATAGAGAACAGAAATACTAGCTGAAGTTACAATGCTCCATTATCTCAGCAGGATAATCTGTCCAGGTGTCTCGGGTAGGCCCTGGTCCTTTCACCTCCTTCCTCGTGTGACGTCAGTGATGATAGTTATAGTGCCTAGTGCTCGCTTTCCTTCTGCTGGGCTGGTGGCTGGCTCGGTGAAGGTGTTGTGTGTCACATTAACCTGGGTAAGCGTTACTGCGCCCATGCCCTGCGAAAGCGACACTGGTTGTTCCACCTGTGTAAGCTAAAAACAATGGAGAACCTGTATAAGCGTTCTCCTTCCATCCTGGGAAAGGGATGGAGGTGCTGCTGAAAAAATGTCACGTCTTGGTCTATACTCTTTTTGGTTGCTGGTCAGTAGGGGCTGGCTTTTGGGGAAGAAGGGCAGGGGTGGTCCTTATGATAGGGCCAAAAGTTGTCCCCTCTATCATGGAGGTGTTAATTGCAGACCAAGTGTGAGGTGGGGCAGGTAGGGGAGATTCTCGTTTTGTGTTGGCTGGCAGTGGAGGGCAGACTGTCTGCTTCGGTTCTCTTTGATGAGGACGGTTGGGAGACACTGTTATTTTTCTGACATCACATAGACCCTTCTTCCTTGTTGTCTCTGGTAGTAGAGATATTAGGGGCAGGGTGTCCACCAAGGGCGTAACAAATGGCAAGGGTGCCGGCAATATTGGTAGTGGTGAGCCGCGTCGGTTGGTGGCATTCCTTGCAATCCTGCATTCTGACATGATGAAACCTAGTATTCTGTCATATCAATAAGCACTTAGGTTTAAAAGTATCTTCATACATTAACAACTTTTAAGTTCAAAGATCTCATCTAGGTAAGAGAAAATAAACAAAATTACCAGTCGTATAGGTATATGGCTAACGTTTTCCCACACATTATTTGCAAAATTTAATTCACAAACAAATTCATATTCCATTTCACAGCAGCAATAGCGAGTATATACAGAACGTGAAGCAGGACACACACACACACACACACACACACACACACACACATGGTCCAGCATCAGCCATCAGTTACACTCTGGCACTGGCTGGCAAAAACTGAAATATATAAAATGCAAAAATATAACGCGAACAGACCAGATTATGGAGGCAAATATTACTGTTTAATTTGCAACGCGTATTCAGTGCACGTGTATCGAGGTTGAGGGCGGGGGAAGCCGGGGAAATGTATATGAACGAGGCGATTTTGTTTATTTTTATGTTTATAAACGCATTTTCATCCGGCAGTTCAACCCCCAAACATTATAGTATTGTTGAACGGGCACATCCCAGCCAGCCATTGTCCAAACGAGTTCGGCCCATGTCACCTATTCTAGTGTCGATTTTATGGTGAAATTGGAATCTAATGTTAACTTTGATATAGAACAGGGACTAGTCAAACATGACATGAGCATTTTGGGGTCGCGATATCCTTGATTCCGGCTCTATAGTATATTTGTTATATTTTACTTGGCGGAAAATTCAATCTCTTAGAAGAAGCTTTCTCGAAACTTATTAGATAAGATATGAAATAAATTTGTATCTGCATCATATCACTACCAAGTTCTCATCATCAACAACTCATTGCTTTATAGATCCTAGTAATAGCCGAGTTATCAAGACAAAGATCGAATTTCATTGTTAGCTATGAACAAAAACATAAATCACTATGGGCTCAGAAGAGGCGATATCACAAATATAAACATGCATCAACATTAAACAAAACAGAATACACACATTACTGAAGCCAGGATTGACCTCATGAGAAGAACATTAAAATACAGAAGGTAGTAGTACATATGGGATAGCATAATGGAACCATAGATATATAATGCAACTTATATATAATGAGACTTAGAAGCCTTCTATAAATTAAATTATAAAAATGTATTGCGCTAGGCATGAACGTAGTAATAAAACTAACACAAATGATAATAGTATAAGGATTCCTTGCGTAATTTGTTGTTTTGGTTTATTTTTATTTTGTTTTCTTATGTACCATATCACTTGTTATATTTGAAATTTTATATGAATATTAATTAAATAAATACATATATTCCGAATGGAATTAAACCATCATCGTCAAACAATGTAAATACATTTCAATGTTGCATGTTATTTATGATTATGCAATTGCATGTCACAATATAATTTTGTTTTCAATTGAAGTTGAAAATATTGGATTGTACACTAGACATTGAGAGCTGATTGAGCTAGGTGTTTCAACGTTCTATGCATATTTGATAACAGGAACTGAGAGCAATGTTTATTAGCTAATATACATCGAATATTTGTCCATGGAAAACGGATGCAAATAATGAAGAGAAGCACCAGGGCATGATAGCAGAACACGTTCATCTTGTCAATATTTATTGCAACGTTTCAGAGACACAGTCCATTATCAGGCAAATTTAAAAATAACATATACACAGGGAAGCGAATGTAATTCCATGGACAAAAAAAAAACACAAAAAAAAACATACGTATATATTTTTGCTAAATATTGATATACAATTCTTGACCAAACGCAAGTGATCAATTAACCCTCTCCGACATATGACGCGATTTTGAGCCTATTGGGGATACTTTAAAGCCTTTGTTACCATCAGGGGTATTTAGAAACCTTTAGTTTAGTTACTTCAACCTCTGCAGTTGTCTTTGAGTTAGCTGTGGGCAGAAAACTAATTTTGGAGAGGTAATTATAAGTGAGAGAACTCTATTTCGTATTGCTAATCTGGCAACCTCTGCGTCATAAATGCGTGAAAGGGTTAATACCACCATTATCCCAACAACTATACTAAAGTTCTTACACATGAGGATTCTATAGTCTGTTTTCTTTTCCAGCTGATGGTATCAATGCAATCTCTTAGCAGCTAATGTATTGGTACTTAAGGGGAGATATCCACTTGAGGGATTTTTTTCTTGACTCCTTTCTCCCTCATGTTTAGCCCCATTGTTTTTCTAATTTTAAGACGTTTGCCCCATTACTTTGACGATTTTATGAACTTTTAACCCATTTCTGTCAATTTTAAGACCTTTCGTGCCATTTAGGTCTCGATTTTATCCTAGCGAGCGATAGCAAGCCTGTTATTTAAGAGGAACCGGCTTTCAGCCGGGAAATTTTTCTACCGAAAAATGTACAAATTTATCTTGAAAGGGGCTCAAGGGGGTGTAATCTTAAGCTTGAAGGATATCTAGGGACCAAACTAAAAACCTCCCCTTAAAATACACAGACCATGGGTATTTATGGGTATACCGGGATTTGTATAACTTCTCGCAACAGATTTCCACTGCTTCTCCACCAGGTTCTGAGCTGTAGTCACAGGTACACACAATTTTATACTTAAGGGGAGATTTCCACTTGAGGGATTTTTTTCTGGACCCTTTTCTCCCTCATGTTTAGCCCCATTGCTTTTCTAATTTGAAGACGTTCGCCCCATTATTTTGACGATTTTAAGAACTTTCAACCCATTTCTGTCAATTTTAAGACCTTTCGTGCAATTTAGGTATCGATTTTATCCTGGCGAGCGATAGCGAGCCTGTAATTTAAGAGGAACCGGCTTTCAGCCGGGACATTTTTCTACCGAAAAATGTACAAATTTATCTTGAAAGGGGCTCAAGGGGGTGTAATTTTAAGCTTGATGGAGGTCTAGGGAACTAACTAAAAACCTCCCCTTAACCTGTTGGTGGCTTACATCCAAACTCTTACTGTATGATACTATAAGCAGCCTAGTGACGATTACTAAATAAGGACCCTGTCTTCATTATTCTTTGTAAAGAAAAACTACACTACAAGGCAGCAGTATCACACAAGATGCTACCCCTTCACTAACACTACCAATTCACCCAAAACTAAGAATGTTAAGGGAGCCCACCTCGCTTTTTTGCTCTTTCTCTCCCTCTCTCTTTGGCTTGTATCCATTCAGCCCCACTCAGCCTACTGTTTTAAGATGTTTATCCCAATCCAGGTGTCAACCTTTTCCTGGCGAGCGGCAGCGAGCCAGCATACATATATTTTTGTTTTGACAGCAAGCTAAATTTGTACATTTTCGATAGAAAAATTTCTCCGGCGAAGCCGGATTTCTCCATACAATGCTGGCTCGCTATCGCTCGCCAGGAAAAAATGGACGCCTGGATGGGGATAAACGTCTTAAAACAGTTGGCTGAATGGGGGCGAATGGATACAAACCAGGGAAAGAGAGAAAAGGGCGAGAAAGATACAACACAGCCGGTGAACCCCCTTAACAAGAACAAGACCAACAAGAGCAGTACCATCCATAACCCTCGGGCCAATGATGCACCATCGGGGGGGTGTGAACGTGATGACGAGTCCCATCTGTAAGACTATGTATGACCTATCGACGCCCTCATTCCCGGCCCTACCTCCATCGACCCCTCTGATTGCTTCGGCCTCGTCCCCTAATACCCCCCCCCCCCCGCCCCCCGCCCCCCACCCACACACACACACACACACACACACACACAGCAGGCCATATACTTGTTACCAATGTTAGTAACTTTTCTCCTTCACCTGTTGTTTCTTATTTTTCCTATTCTGAGAATGTTATCGACATAATATTAATATTAATATTTATCACGATGTAGGGAAATATTTTAAAGAAAGTTATGTATCCAGGCATCATGTTATATATATTTTTTTTTTGCAAATTAATCTTAGTATTTTGATATATTATTTTTCTGTCATGTTGTTGCTGTTCCCCAAGCTGCCTGGCCGAACAGCCCCAAGGCCCCGAGCAAGGCCAAGGCCATAACCGTTAGTAATGTATTTCAGCTTATATTCATATAATGTATTACGTTTTCTCTTCGTGTCTCGGGAGTTCATATTTATTCAACAGGAGCGAGTAATGCAATTATCATGTCAGTATTATTCTTGCTGACAATGTGTAAAGATGGTTCCTTCAGCTTTAACCCCTTCTAGAACGGTGACGCATTTTGCATTTGATTTCAGCTACATTTAGACGATTTTATGTAGCTTAGGAAGGATATATGGTAGCTAAAAGGATTAATTGAGATAGTCTGTAGCCTTTCAATTGATCCACGGCCTTCCTAAGCTGAATAACATCGTCTAATAGTCGCCAAAATAATTAAAAAGGAAGTCGCCGGTACAGAAGGGGTTAATTTGCCACTTGTAACCATTATCATCATAATTATCAACTGTTACACAGGACGATTAATACACATCATATGAGTAGTATTATATTAGCAAACTGCAATGATTGTTAAGGGGAGATCTAAACTTGAGGGATTTTTTTCTTGACCCCTTTCTCCCTCATGTTTAGCCCCATTACTATTGAGATTTTAAGACGTTTGCCCCATTAGTTTGGCGATTTTAAGAACTTTCACCCCATTTATGTCACTTTTAAGACCTTTCGTGCCATTTAGGTGTCGATTTTTTCCTGGCGAGCGACAGCGAGCCTGTAATTTAAGAGGAACCGGCCTTCGGCCGGGAAATTTTTCTACCGAAAAATGTACAAATTTATCTTGAAAGGGAGTCAAGAGGGTGTAATTTCAAGCTTGATGGAAGTCTAGGAAACACACTAAAAACCTCCCCTTAAGGGGAGACAGACCCTTTTTTCTATTAATTAATTTATTCCTACATTTCTTAGTTTTCTCGCTAGACCTCCATCAAGCTTAGAAAAACACCCCCTAGACCCCCCTTCAAGATAAATTTGTACATTTTTCGGTAGAAAATTAAAGGCTCGCTATCGCTCGCCAGGAAATAATGGACACCTTAATGGCACGAAAGGTCTTAAAACTGACAACGAAATGTGGCGAAAGGTGTTAAAATCGCCAAACTAATGGGCCGAACGTCTTATAATCTCAAAACAAATGGGACTTAACACGAGGGAGAAAGGGGACCAGAACAACGACCCATCTCCCCTTAACGTCAACAGTCCATCAGCCTCACCTTAATTGTTTTGCGTTTCATTTATGCTTGGCTCTATGTCTTGGACTGAGTCATAGAAAACGGTATAATTTAGTACTTCCCATCACTCTTCAATTAATCTTGTCATTGGTGCAATTTTGGTTGTAGTGTATCAATTTTGGTTGTAGTGTATCAATTTTGGTTGTAGTGTATCAATTTTGGTTGTAGTGTATCAATTTTGGTTTTAGTTTATCAATTTTGGTTGTAGTGTATCAATTTTGGTTGTAGTGTATCAATTTTGGTTGTAGTGTATCAATTTCCCTCCTGTCATAAAAAAAACAATAGAGAGAAATAGGAGAATCTACATATTTCCGCCCTACTGATGGCATTGTTAAGGGAACCCACCTCGCGTTTTTTTCTCTTTCTCTCCCTCTCTCTTTGGCTTGTATCCATTCGGCCCCATTCAGCTTACTGTCTTAAGACGTTTACCCCCATCCAGGTGTCAATATTTTCCTGGCGAGTGGTAGCGAGCCAGCATATATATATTTTTTTGTTTTGAAAGCAAGCTAAATTTGTAAATTTTTCGATAGAAAAATGTCTCCGGCGAAGCCGGATTTCTCCATACAATGCTGGCTCGCTATCGCTCGCCAGAAAGAAATCGACACCTGAATGAGGATAAACGTCTTAAAACAGTAGGCTGAATGGGGCCGAATGGATACAAGCCAGAGATAGAGGAAAACAAAAACAAAAAAACAAAAAAACACACACACAATCAGGTGAGCCCCCTTAAATGACACTGATGGGCCCTCGGAAGATTATTGGATTATCCGTAATATCCCATATCTAGCCATCAATCAAAATAATCAATCAAACTAATTTGCTGACAACCGGTCCCTGCGAAGGCCCTCATTGCCAGTTTTGTTGTGGTAAACTCTGGATTGTAAATACTGTGATAGGTTTAATCAGCCATTTAATTGGTAAGTAGAAATCACCACACTAAGTCCATATATTGTGGCTGCTCATTCTTCTTCACTGTAACCTACTAAAAGAAGCTGCCTTGTGAGGATAAACAGAGCTATTGTTGCTCGTTTTCCTTCGTATTCCTTTACTCAAGTTAGTTGCAGGAACTGCAAATTACCTGCGCAATGAATCGGTGGTTAATATCACTTAAGGGGAGCTCTCCACTTGAGGGATTGTGTTCTTGACCCCTTTCTCCCTCATGTTTAGCCCCATTGCTTTTGATATTATATAACGTTTGCCCCATTAATTTAGCGATTTTAAGAACTTTCACCCCATATTAATACCTTTCGTGCAATTCAGGTGTCTATTTTATCCTGGCGAGCGATAGCGAGCCTGTAAATTAAGAGGAATCGGCCTTCGGCCGGGACATTTTTCTACCGAAAAATGTACAAATTTATTTTGAAAGGGACTCGAGGGGGTGTAATTTTAAGGTTGATGGAGGTTTAGGGAACAAACTAAATACCTCCCCTTAAACAGGAGCACAAAACATGATCACCAGTTGAATTACCTTAGAATCGCATTCCTTATATTACTAGCCAGCGCATTTAACAGTTATAAAGAGTCTACTAGAGACAACGAACAGACAATATAAAAACAAATGCAGCACTACACTATTATAGAAACAATTATCTATTACAAAACGTAGATTAAATCTCATAAACTATCTGTATTTTATTAATTTCACCACAACACCAAACATGAGACCTCGATGAAACTAAGAAGAATCGTATTATGATAGTCACATTAGTATTGCCGCTACTACAAAAAACAAACAAAAATATAGTAGTGGCAACAGCTGTATAAACGAATTACAAAATAGTGTTAGAAGTAACCATAAAACAATAATACAAAATATAACATGCGACCGAATACATACAAGGGGGGAACTAAAATTGTATATTCTAATTTGTAGAGACATAAATCTGCGTCAGTGGTTCACATCTGCAACCCAAAACACTACATACATACATACACATATCCATACTGGAAAGAGAGATAGGGCAAGTAGGGATTAATATTTCTGACACACTAATCATGTTTTGGATGGATCTATTGAGCCATATTATTTCGATTGGGCCATCGTGTTCCACTTAACCATGATTATCATAAGTACTGCAACAATTACCCATGTAGGACTTCGTATTAGAGACAGAAGCTGAGCTTGCTATACAGGCACTAAGGCCTATGAACATATCAATGCCTAACCTATATGTATGCAATAAATATGTTAATAAATCTAGCATTAACACATTTAGAAAGCAAAACTTATATATTAATGTAAAAAAAATACATTTGCAATATATACAGCGGGAAAGGGATGAATACATACGGTATATATTTAAACGATTTTGTTTTTAAGAAGTAGTGGTAGAATTTGTATGGAGTGAAGGAAGAGAAGGATAAAGCAGCAGAATGGAAAAAAATGGAAGGAAAAAAGAGAAGATGAAGGGGAAAAAGGAGTAGTAGAAGGCGTAAAAGCAGTGGTAGTAGTTGTAGATAGTGAAGGAAGAGAAGGAGGAAACAGAAGAATAGAAAAAAAGAGGAGGGAAACAAAGGAGTAGTAGAAGGTGTAAAAGTAGTGGTAGTAGTTGTAGATAGTGAAGGAAGAGAAGGAGGAAACAGAATATTAGAAAAAGGAGAGAGAAAAAAAAATAGGGGAAAAATGGAGTAGGAGTAGGAAGAAGAGGGGTGAGTAAAAGAGAGGTACGAGGAGGAAGAGGAGGAGCAACAACTAATAAAATATTCCGGGCAGTCTGACGCGCAGCTATACATCTCCGCCGGTCACTCACATCCGACACTTCTGGAAATTGACTCGCGATTCTTTATTCACGGCACCCGAGTTCTGAGCTCTGTAGGGAGGCAGCGGCAGGGGGAGCAGGGTAGGGGCCGGTAAGGGATAGGACAAGAGGGGGCACAGTCAGGGGTTCGGGGCCGGTAAGGGACAAGAAGGGGAAGCAGGGTAGGGGCCGGTAGGGGATACGACAAGAGGGGGCCGGTAGGGGACAAGAAGGGGGAAAGTCTAGGGAGGCAGCAGCAGGGGGAGCAGGGTAGGGGCCGGTAGGGGATAAGAAAAGAGGGGGTCACTGTCAGGGATTGGGGGCCAGTAGGGGACAAGAAGGGAAACAGTCTGGGGAGGCAGCGGCAGGGGGAGCAGGGTAGGGGCCAGTAAGGGATAGGACAAGAGGGGGCACTGTCAGGGGTTCGGGGCCGGTAAGGGACAAGAAGGGGAACAGTCTGGGGAAGCAGGGTAGGGGCCGGTAGGGGATAGGACAAGAGGGGGCACAGTTAGGGGTTGGGGGCCAGTGAGGGACAAGGAGAACAGCTTAGGGAGGCAGCGGTCTGGGGAGCAGGGTAGGGGCCCGGTAGGGGATAGGACAAGAGGGGGCACTTGCAGGGGTTGGGGGCCAGTAGGGGACAAGAAGGGAAACAGTCTAGGGAAGCAGGGTAGGGGCTGGTAAGGAATAGGACAAGAGGGAGCACTGTCAGGGGTTGGGGGCCGGTAGGGGACAAGAAGGGGAACAGTCTGGGGATGCAGGGTAGGGGCCGGTAGGGGATCAGACAAGATGGGGCACAGTTAGGGGTTAGGGGTTGGGGGCCAGTAGGGGAACAGTCTGGGGAAGCGGGATAGGGGCCGGTAGGGGATAGAACAAGAGGGGGCACAGTCAGGGGTTGGGGGCCAGTAGTGGACAAGAAGGGGAACAGTCTAGGGAAGCAGTGTAGGGGCCGGTAAGGGATAGGGCAAGAGGGGGCACTGTCAGGGGTCAGTAGGGGAACAGTCTGGGGAAGCTCGGTGGGGGTCTGTAGGGGAAAAGAGGGGGACACTGTCAGGGATTGGGGATCAATAGGGGACAAGAAGGGGAGCAGTCTAGGAAGGCAGCGGCAGGGGGAGCAGGGTAGGGGCCGGTAAGGGATAGGACAAAAGGGGGCAGGGGTAGGGGTCAGTAGGGATCAAGAAGGGGAACAGTCTGGGGAAGAAGGGTAGGAGTCGGTAGGGGATAAGGGATCACAGTGAGGGGTTCAGGGCCGGTAAGGGGCAAGAGGGGAACAGTCAGGAGGAGCAGGGTGGGGGCCGGTAGGGGACAAGAGGGGAACAGTCAGGAGGAGCAGGGTGGGGGCCGGTAGGGGGCAAGAGGGGAACAGTCAGGAGGAGCAGGGTGGGGGCCGGTAGGGGACAAGAGGGGAACAATCAGGGGGAGCTGAGTAGGGGACAAGAGGTGCACAGTCAGGGGTTAGGGATTGGGAGCAATAGAGGACAAGGGGGAATAGCATAAAATGGCATACGTTTATTGCTCAGACCGTATGCATACCTAATGGAATACTTACAATTTAAGCACATGTTATTACTATCAATACATAATTATAATATAAATATTTCCTCTAATGGTATATATCTTTACCTGGATAATAGCAAGAACATTTGTTAGTACTATATAATAATAAGAGTCACATCTACGTGGTGTATAAAAGTTCGGAGGAATAAATGAAAATCTTTAAAAAATACACATTTACATTCACACATACCCATTCAGAAATATTTTAGGTACATGAATGCATGCACACTAGTATATACAATATATATATTTATACACATATACAGAGAAAAGACATCATGATACCCATATACTGCATATACATACGCAGATGCTCACGTAGGTATTCATACATGAATGAATACACGTTTATACACATTGCTGTTGTCAATTATTATTTCACCAATGTGAGTCTTATGTATGTTATGTTGTAAAAGGTTATTAATCGCTGTCCAAGTGTTGTTCACTGTCTCCAGCTGCCAAGGTCAGCTTGGATGTAAAGTATTCCTTCTTGGCAGTCAACAACTTATTGTTTACCATGTTCTTTAATTTACTGCACTGTTCTCCAAATAAAATTGGCTTTTAACATAATGTCTGTACAAGCTATGTCTCTTTTGATGATATCGGCAATTTAATTTGTGACCAAAGGCTTATACCGACCTTTGCAAGATATCTTGATTGTCTTTCACTGTATATTTTCCTCTACCACTTTGCCTATTTTGTTTATAAAACAATTAAATGCTGAATTTATGTCCCTATGAACCATAGATGAACAAACTGATAATCCCGAAATGCGCTCTTACATTCATGTGTGCAAAGGAGTGGCATCAAGTAATGTATAATATCTATATACTTGTTAGTCATCTTATTATATATTGACTTAACTAAAATGTGTTCAACTTACAAAAGGGGCAAATGGGTCTGAGACATTAGTAAATTACTATACCATTAGTTGTTAATTTTACACCATTAGACCAATTGTGATCAATTATTGTAACACAATCAGTGGCAACTCGTGTTGGCTCAATAATACAGGCATAATACCCATGTTCAAACATAATATTTGTAAAAATATTGAAATCAAACACAAGGATTATGTTTCCGAACTTGATTTAGTAACATATTGTGCATTTTATAATTGAGGGTTATATATACCGCAAGAAAATTAAGGGAACCATTTACTCTCTCTCTCTCTCTCTCTCTCTCTCTCTCTCTCTCTCTCTCTCTCTCTCTCTCTCTCTCTCTCTCTCTCTCTCTCTCTCTCTCTCTCTCTCTCTCTCTCTCTCTCGTATCAGTTGGTTACTTCGATTAGCAAATAAAAAGATGATTAATAGATCTGTTGTTGCTTACATTCCATTAAGGGGAGGCAGTTGGTTTTTCGAGTCCTCCTCCTCCCTCATGTTTAGCCCTGTTAGGCGTGAGATTTCAAGACATTCGCCCTATTAGTTTGGCGATATTCAGACCTTTTGCCCCATTTCTTTGCCAATATTAAGACTTTTAGTGCCATTTAGGGGTCGATTTTTTTCCTGGCGAGCGATAGCGAGCCTGTATATGAAGAGGAATCGGCCTTCGGCTGGGACATTTTTGTACCGAAAAATTTACAAATTTATATTAAAGGGGGGTCGTGTGGACGTTTTTTTAAAGCTTGATAGAGGTTTAGAGAGCAAACTAAACCCCCTCCTTAAACCATTGAGCCGAACCAGTAAATTATGCTGCACAATATCGTCTGAGCTCCCTTAAGTTAGACAGGCTGACAGACAAACAAAGATAAACATACTCGTACACACACACACACAGGGATAAGCCAGGCAGGCAGACTAACAGATAGATAAAAAGCATAAATAGATAGGTAGGTAGATTACATAGATTAATAGATGCACATATAGACAGATAAATAAGGGAACCTAGATATAACAAAAGAGCAACAGGTGAGCTTTGTTTTGTATCAATTGGCTACTTAAGGGGAGGTTTTTAGTTTGGTCCGTAGATATCCTTCAAGCTTAAGATTACACCCCCTTGAGCCCCTTTCAAGAAAAATTTGTACATTTTTCGGTAGAAAAATGTCCCGGCTGAAAGCCGGTTCCTCTTAAATTACAGGCTCGCTATCGCTCGCCAGGATAAAATCGACACCTAAATGGCACGAAAGGTCTTAAAATTGACAGAAATGGGTTGAAAGTTCTTAAAATCGTCAAAATAATGGGGCGAACGTCTTAAAATTAGAAAAGCAATGGGGCTAAACATGAGGGAGAAAGGAGTCAAGAAAAAAATCCTTCAAGTGGAGATCTCCCCTTAAATAAGCCATAAGCAGATCAAAGTTGATGAGCAGCTCTGTTGTTGCTTACATCCCCTTTTGCTAGATAACCAGGCAGACATAAAAAGACAACATTACACACATAGATAGACAGCAAGACAGGCAGACAGACAGATGAAAACAGAAATAGATAAATTAATTGATAAATAGGTGGCTAGATGAATAGGTATAAGTAACACCCCGTTCTTAACATTAATCATCAATTATTATAAACCCCCAATGTACTTGAATAGTATTAGAAGGTATATTAGACAGATAAATAGTATTAGATGGTATATTAGACAGATAAATAGTATTAGAAGGTATATTAGACAGATAAATAGTCATAGACATACACAGAGATAATGCAACAGAGACATAACGAAAGAGAGTGATAGGTGATAGAGGAGGTGGGATGGATGGGGTCGGGGGTGCTCCGTCGTGACATGGGTCGGGTCTCCCAGTGACACCCGGGGCAGGCAGGACCTATAATCGGGTTTGATGTGTCAATTACCGAGTGACGTGATGCCTATAATTAAGATCGGTGGCTGGGTGGCCCCGTGCGAGAGCGAGAGCGAGGAGACACACCAGAGAACGAGAGGTGAGAGTAGAAGGAACGAGGAGCGACCTGAAGAACAGAGAGGATGGGGGAAAGGGGAAGGAGGAAGGAGAAAGAATACATATAACATATAATGGACTTACAAACTGCAACTTACCTATTGGTCCTAACTGGGCATTTTGGATATCTACCCTACTAAGCTTACTTACTACTAGGTACAGAAAAGGACAATAAAGCAGAAGGCTCCTCCCCACCCACCACTAACTCCAGCTTACACTGGCGTGGAAACAATTGGGTAAAAATACACGGATAATGGCAAAACTGATGTGGATTTTCGGATAGGATATGATGAAAATAGGATAACATGTAGTCTATGCTAATTCGACATCTAAGATCCTGAAAAAACACCCATAGTTTCGGCCATGGGTTAGAATTTATGCAGACATTTTATTTACATTGCGATATGTGATATATGTGTTTTAATTTTACGAGTTATTCTGACAAAAATACTGTTAATTGAGGGTTAGTTGCCATGTATTTCTCTATACGGTTCTTGAAAGTCTAAAACTGTATCACAGTTCACAATGTTCGAAGGTAGTATGTTCCAAATGTTTAAAACACGGTTGAGGAAGAAGTGTTTTGCTTCAATAGAATGAAAGCCCCTATAATCTTGTAACCATTGGTTCTAATGTGGTCTGGTTAGTCGATCGTGATGTAATCATTTATATCTCTTAAACATTTTGAAAACTTCTATTAGATTACCTCTCATCTCAGTCTGCGCTCGATTAGGCTAGATATATTTAGTTCTCTTAGACGCACCTTGTATGGTTCGCTTTGCATTCTAGCTATCAATGTTGTTCTTCATTAAGTTTGCTTTTGAGGGATTGCATGCTGGGGCGTTCTGGGAAACTAATTTAATAGTGTAAGGTAGAGTCGTCTTCATAATTATGAATGGATAGAACTGGAGGTACATTTGAGAAGATCATTTATGAAAATTAGAAAGAGAATAGGAGATAGGACAGATCCCTGAGGAACACCGGACGTAATAAGATGAGGAAGTGAACGATGGGCGCCCACAACCGCAGCTATGGAACAGCCGGGAAGGAAATTAGAGACAAAGGCACAGATGGAGGGATAGAAACCGAAGGAGGGTAGTTTAGAAATTAGAGATTTGTGCCAGACTCTATCGAAGGCCTTCGATATGTCTAGCGCAATAGAAAAGGCCTCACCGAATATATATATATATATATATATAAATAAACACTTACAGAAAAACTGGAGTGAACGACTAGTTTAACTTAATTTAATCAGCGGCGCTAATATCTTAAAACATATTGGTATTTCTTAATCACAATCACTGCAATCGACACAGCCATCCGTCACTGGTCTTGAGCCTGTCACTCTCCCGGACAGAAACCATAGCATACATTGACACTAGTCTGATGAACCACTGGACCATTATCATCTTTGGGGGAGGGGTAATGCGTCGATGAGAGGAACTTTTTGCTCTTTTTTCTGTTGTTTGCCTCTCACTCTGGTGTTCATAGTGATCACGTTGTGTTGTCTATTATCTCTCTCTCTCTCTCTCTCTCTATATATATATATATATATATATATATATATATATATATATATATATATATATATATATATATATATATATATATTGAGTATATATCACAAATGCACGTGAGCCACTAAATCTTTCCAAGCTCGCAGTGGGGTTCGAACCGTCGACCGTCAGACGATAGCCGACGCTTTTAGACGCTTTAGACTGCCGTGGTGTAGTTGATTAAAGCGTCGGCTATCGTCTGACGGTCGACGGTTCGAACCCCACTGAGAGCTTGGAAACACATATATATATATATATATATATATATATATATATATATATATAGTCTTGTTTTGATTACTCTCTTTGAACCTCTAAATATATCAGATTTAACATATTGTTTTCCCGCTCTCTTTTGATCTTCTTTTTACTCCTTTATTTTGTCTTTCTTCTGCAAAAAAGTGTGATACAATATGAATCCATAACTTAGCGCCATAAAGCACTTACCCAATCGTTGGAAACTGGAAACAATATAGATAATTACAAACTGGCTATTTTTACCCCAAGCTAAGAAATTCCTAATATCTGGAGAGACAAAGCTACCATAATACTAATTACGATTGTAGATGTAAAACTGTTAGAACGAATTAAAAACAAAAAAGAAAAATCTACAACTCCGAAACGGATAATGCATTCCTAACTTCCTAGATTTTTTTTTTTTTTTTTTTAATAATACAAATTTGCTTGGGTATGACACAAATGGATCAGGAGACATTACTTACTTAATTTTCACGAAACTGATAGATAAAGTGCCCCAAAATAGGCTTCTGTCAAAAGTTAGTGTTTCAATCATTTATAGATATACTGTATAATCAAGCCCATGATAATTATAAAGGCAAGAATGTTTGTAGTGGTGATATCTGTGTCTCTTGGCTGCGTTTTTTTCCGACGTCAATGACACTTCAAGAAAATAACATCCCTGTGACAATCAATTCACAAAATAGATGAACATTCACATTCCATATATGCAAGAACAACATGACAAATAAGGACATAATAAATCATAATGAACAGTTGTGGCATAGGTAAAGAAAATAGTTCAAACGAAATATTTGTGATTTTAAAAGACTCGCACTCATGTACGGTTGGAAAAATAAGTCGTGTCTCCGATCATTACGTTTTGCTCGCTGTGTGCTCTATTAATGTCTGTCAGATGTTGAATAGGGTGTGCAAAGATAGGAACATGTTTATATAGTTCACTCGAAACGATGAATTAAACCTTAGATAGTGCTGATACCAATTATTGATCAAAATTTACGTGGTGCCACATAATCACTTATTTGACCGACTGTACTACCAAGGAAGGAAAATCGACTCGACTTACGCACAAATATATACTGCATAAAGATAGTTGGATACAAAGTCGAATAATAAGTAGGCCTACTCGATTTTATGCGTGTGTTATTACAGTTTCTTCAGAATGGACTGTGTTGTGAAAGTTCAACACGGATGTGTTCTTGAACCGAAACGAAACGATGTTTTGCTTTGACATTACATTAGGATATAAACAGGTTCAAGGGAAGTATTAATAGAAGCTTACTCTCGTATGCTGGACTAAACCAACCATCTTTTGGATAAATCATGTTGATAAACAGTAGAACCGTTTGAGATTAGTGAAGATAAGTTATATTTGGGAAATTGTAATATAGAAGTGTTAATCTCTCTGCATTTCCAAGTAGGTTTATGGTACATTTATCTTTAATTTAGAGCACCTACTTGGAATGGGCTTGACAATTTATGAGCCAGCGAATCGTTGTTACTCTCAGCATCAATGCAAGCAACACAATATCTCTCTCTCTCTCTCTTCTATTGTCCATTGATCACTACAACTATTCCTGTCTGGCTACCCTTGCTTGCTTTTAGAGATAGGAAGTTGGGTTATAATTCGTGCTTCGTTAATTGTCTCGATTGTGAATGTGTCTTGATCCATTTTGAAGAACACAGAAGACATGCACATGGTTAAACGCACACAATAAGTAATCGATGTACTCGTAAATATATATATATATATATATATATATATATATATATATATATATATATATATATATACAGTATATATATTCCTGTGATTTTCCAATGTGTACAACAGGCAAAGCTGCCTGTATGAAGGGTCCCCCCCCCCAGTTTAAAGAGAGATAGATATCCAAATTCAAGGTATGTTAGAGTCAAAATGTCTGGGCACACGGAAATTGAAGCAATTTAAATCAAGGCACATTGTTCTACTGAAAAATTTAGAAATGTGTCTTGAACGTTGTCTAGGAGGTGTTTTTTAAGCTTGACGGAGGTCTAGCGAGGTTACTATATAATATATAAATAAACAGACCACCAAATAACCACTACCCATTTAACAGAGAAGAAAATATACAAATGTTGTTATAATTCGAGGTCACAGGTAATGGTCATATCGAGAGGTCAGTACATCATCATCTCAGTTGTGTTGTGTATATAATTCTAACTACATTTACTGACATTGTTGTTCATTACTAAAACAATATAATAGCCATTTTTCAGACAAAAAATTTCAGGGTCACAGGTCATGGTCAAAGGCGATTGTATAAAAATAAATCAGATTTTGTACGTGTTCAGCTTACGCCAAAGAGGTTCAAGACCAATTTCATAATTCTACAGTAGGTCGCAGAGTTGTTATGCAATATTTGTATTGTGAAAAACTTCCCTTTTCCATTATTCTCTTACTTCTTTATATACAGTACATACGTTTGTGTTCTATATTATTTCTTCTTCTCTTCCACCTTTTCATTCTAGTCACTCCACCCCCAAGCCTTCCTTCTTCTCCTCCTTCTCTAACACACGTTGCTATTAGTTTTAGTGTATATTTCCTCCCCCCTTTCCCTTGTTACCCTCCTCTTTTGCTTCTACTACTCGTTCTTTCTCATTCTTCTTCTTTTGTTTTCTTTTTCTCCTTTTGTTTTTCTTCTTCTTCATATTCTTCTTCTTCTTCTTCCCCCCAGCAAGACGGTGCCTGGACTTGGGAGAGGGCAGTAGGGGGAGGAGGGTACACTCGTGAATACTGCACCACACACTGTCAACACAACCCGAGGAAAAAAACTTTATATCAGCAGCAGTTAGGGCGGCGGGGAGGAGGGCATCTGTCACACACCGAGGACCTCTGAAATAATGATGGCGACCAAGACGAAGGAAGTGTGTGGGGGGGGGGGGGGGGATGGGTGACAACTCAGCAAAATTCCCTCAAGTAATCAGTGTGTTGTGTTTACGGCTGATGAACATATTGTCTTGGGTTTAGTGGTTCACTTTGTTTTGGGGGTGACTCGTGGGTGCCTTTGTAATCCAAGATTGAGCAGTAGTTCTTCAAGTTTCTATATTTGTTTCAAAAGAACCACCAAGGTGGTGTCCACAATCTTCTATTCTATTCAGACTTTTGTATTTGCTAAGGAAGGCCAAATTACAGCCAAATTCCCTCAAGCACACAGTCAGCTTGCAAGTTACTGTGAGTGAGGAAGTTCAATGAGTGTATACTCGAGGATTTTTTGTTTTACACTCTATACCACACTTAGTTAACTGCCATAACTTGATGTATAATAAAAATCTGAAAAAATTTAACTAGGGGAATATTATTTAAGTCAAAGTGAGAAAGGAACAATAATATCGGCGTGCGCACCCTACTGTCCTAAAATCGAACCAATCACAGCTAAAATTGACCTAGGGTAACTATTACCAAGCCAGAGGACTAACTTCAACCATGCATATAACCCTGGACAGACAACAATGTCGCACTAAATCATAACGAAACACCACAACAGATAGGAAAATATAATAATACCCTCGGTGCTTGAAATTATGCAAATAAGTAAAGTCCATTATGTTTTATGATTGTAAGGGTTAAAGCGTATCTTGCAACAGTGGTAAGAACTACTACAGGGATTTTTCGGTATTTAGTTTAATTTAATCGTCTTAATGCTATTTACCCAAATAAATTAGACACCTATCACTATATTAATGTAATACAAGCATAGACAGTGCTAATACGTATTATTTCAGCATGCTATAGACTTCATTACTGTTTAGTTTGAACATTCATGACAGAACCGAAGCTGTCTCTATGCACTGTAATGCACAAACAAGGTCTCGGCACTATTGTCATGACTCATTACTTGTCGATTGTCGTCATTTGGCTTAAAATAATAATAGTAATACAAATATTTATAACACTTTATTCCAGACACGTTAGTAAGTCAATTCTTCATATACTTTGTCCACATATATTCACAATAAATATAGGCTAGGTTAAGGGGAGGTATTTAGTTTGTTCCCTAGACCTCCATCAAGCTTAAAATTACACCCCCTCGAGTCCCTTTCAAGATAAATTTGTACATTTTTCGGTAGAAAAATGTCCCGGCCGAAGGCCGGTTCCTCTTAAATTACAGGCTCGCTATCGCTCGCCAGGATAAAATAGACACCTGAATTGCACGAAAGGTCTTAATATGGGGTGAAAGTTCTTAAAATCGCTAAACTAATGGGGCAAACGTTTTATAATATCAAAAGCAATGGGGCTAAACATGAGGGAGAAAGGGGTAAAGAAAAAAGTCCCTCAAGTGGAGATCTCCCCTTAAGTACGAATTATAACAAATCGGTAGTTCGAAGTTTTCTGTATTGATCGATTGATTACCTTAAGGGGAGATATCCACTTGAGGGATTTTTTTCTTGACTCCTTTCTCCCTCATGTTTAGCCCCATTGTTTTCCTAATGTTAAGACTTTCGTCCCATTATTTTGACAATTTTAAGAACTTTCAACCCTTTTCTGTCAATTTTAAGACCTTTCGTGCCATTTAGGTGTCTATTTTATCCTGGCGAGCGATAGCGAGCCTGTAATTTAAGAGGAACCGGCTTTCAGCCGGGACATTTTTCTACCGAAAAATGTACAAATTTATCTTCAAAGGGGGGTTTAGGGGGTTTAATTTTCAGCTTGATAGAGGTCTATGGAACACACTAAAAACCTCCCCTTAATTTAGTAAGAGTTACATACATCATGATAGGTACAGAATATCGGCAAATTTTCAAAACGTACCCTAATACAGCATTATCGCTTCCACAACGATAACCTACAACAGTTTAGCTAACATATTCCCAGTAGGGTCCCTGTAGTAAGGCAAGGCTGAGAAGTCTACACGTCAAAGCTCAAACGTGAAGAAAATCCAATTCATATAATTCAAAGCAGTAACATATAATCATGGGTATACAAGGCTGAGACTAGAGGAACACTCGGTAGAGCGCAAACCTCCGCCTACGCTGGCTGGTTCTTTATCAATAGTATCACAGGCCTAAATTTTCTTCTGGATTTGTATTCTAGGATAAGATCCGGATCGCCTCCTATATTGAATCACTTCTTCCTTGGCGCATAATCTACCAGTCCACCAAATTTCGTGAATATCTTCGGATCACCTCTTGAATGAAATAACTTCTTTCTTGGCGCATATCCTGTATGCCCACCAAGTTTCGTGAACATCGATTCATAACATTTCTAGATATATTGTTTACAGACAAACAGGCAAACTGCGGTAAAAACGTAACCCCATCCAACTTCGTTGGCAGGAGTAATTATTAAAATCATTGTTTTATAAAGGTCAATTATATAGTAATAACAAAGTTAAGTCTATTTAAACAAAACAGTTATCTCTAGCATGGTTTTGGACAAAAAATAAATAATATGATAATTATTCGTTTTATAAGCATCTCATTATCACTAGATATATATTTTCCAAAGTGTGTTAATTCAAAGCTAAAAAGTAAAACACGAAAATAGTATCACAATGTTTTTAGCAATTTCCCTTAAAATTACGCCACGACGAGCAGGTCAGCGAGAAAAAACAATGTCGAAATTAAAATCAGCATTTGCATAAATTATGAAAACTGTGTAGTCAGCTCTGACAGAACTCCCGTAAAAAATACATTTGTCAGCTGCACAGAAAATGTATGAGGCTCCTGTCCCCCTCCCCCCCCCCCACACTGACTCTACATTATTATGTCTCACTTATTCACTATTCAACTCGCATTACAGAAATCCCACCCCCCCGTCCTAGCCCCCTCCCTTAAAAAAAACGCTCGAGAATGGTATTATAATTAAATATGCATATGATTTGGGCTAAATACCTGATGACTTTGAGAATAGTGTGAAGAAATGTCAATGCTACATTATTATGTAAACGGATAACAATAATATGTTAGTAATATGGATTGGTAAACATTGATCATATAGCAACCTCCAACTGCAAGGGACCTCAATAAGTATAGCTTCTAATACAATTGGTCTCACTTTCTCTCTCTCTCTCTGTATATATATATATATATATATATATATATATATATATATATAATTATATACTTACGAAGTTATTTATGGATAAGCTTTATTACATAGCTAGAACCAATATTTACTGGGAACAATCCACCAACATTCTCCAAAAAATGTCATCCCGGGAAAAATATAATAGACTAAAGGGATAAAAGACAATATGGATTGGCAAAATAATATCTGTGTTGAAGAGATGGCGGCCGCAGCTACAGTCGCTAATGGAAATAATAAAGGTCCTGAAGCCTGCATCACAACAGTCCACGGTAACGAACCCACGGACACGCTATGACAACTCCGACCCTTATTTTTCATGACATTATTTTAGTTTTTTTTTTGTTATGGAAAGTTGGACAATGCCTCGGGTAAAAGTACTGCTGTTAGGAAAAAGCGTGGGCTCAGGAAATATGTGGGAAATAGGGAAAGTCACAAGGGCTAGGGAAATTATCGGAAAGGATAGATTTATAATCACAATTTAATTAATGGCTGGAGAAATGCATATGAAATATGAATAAATATACATTCTCCAAGCTCTTCAAAGCCAAACGATGAGCTATATTTGAATGAAAATCAATGTACATAGAGACTAATAAATTCGATGCTATCATTATTAGCATGAACACATCCTTTATACACGGTGCACAACTGTGTTTTGTTGGCTCATTGTGTTAGTTATTTACTACAAATTAGTTCCCGTTAGTAAACAGTTATTTGATGTTGCCTCTTTATTTATTTATATATTTATTTATTCATATTTTTTTTTGTTTTTTTTTGTTTTTTGCCAGACGGCGTAATTCCCAAGAATTGCACGTTAAGGTCGTTGCACACTGGTACGAAAGCCCCTCCAGGCGAGTTCCCGACTCGAAATTTCAGCCTGATAGGGCGAATCGGCAACATAATTGTGGATATCGGAAATTAGCCGTGGGTGACTCTCACGGTCCAAGCGACGTATCGGGGGTCTATACGAGATTTTGAGCTGTTTAAAAGTTCGTGGGAATCCCCCGGCAACTGTAAAAAATCGTCTGAGTCTGGTCTTCATCACGAACTCGTCGTATCACAATCGTGTGGTCCGTATCAAAGACGTATGGTCCGTATCAAAGCCGTATGGCCCGTATCAACGTCGTCTGGTGCGTAAGCCTGCCGTGCGCACCGTATCTCTTCCGTGCGGAAAATTGGCAACGGTCGAGTTGGCAAAAAAAAAAAAAAAGGCGCGTTTAGCCTCAATCCGGTTGCACGTCTCATGGTGTCGATACGGCGTCGATACGATTCTTCTGAGTTGTATCGCAGTCTTTTGGATCGTATCTTTTCCGTGGACTAGTCGTGTACCCTTCGTACGACTTTTCCTATCTTCTTCGTAGCATTCGTTTCTCCACCGTATCGGCATCGCTAGAGTCTTATTAAGTGCGGAAGAGGTACGGTAGAGATACGACTCTAACGATGCCAGCCATTTTCGCACCGATTTCTAGTAAATTCGGTAAGACACATGATTTGTATGTGTCTTGGGTGTTCGTGCCAGTCTTTTAAGGGGCTGTCGTGTCAGTGTGCAACGCCCTTTAGGCGTTTGTCACGAATCGCTAGGTCAAGTTGCCCGGCCTTGATATCTACTAATAACATTTTGACAGTGCGGGCTCGATCCGCCGACCATTTGATCAGCAGCCGACGCTCTACTGACTATGCTACGGCTCACGACCTAGCCTCTTTATGAATCAACAACATAATAACAAAATTTACCTTTGTCAGGGAAGTTCTAAGGTCGTGGTTAAATTACTAAAAACTAGAACTATTATTTCTTTGATCCAAATTCCAAACAAGGTGAAATTAACTAAAGTCCCTCTGACACCAACCAATAGTTTTGAAGCAACAGACACTTCGGATATGCGTTAATGTTGTATACCATTGCATAACTAATATGTTAATTAATACAACATATAGCAAAATATATCACTTGCTTATCTGGCAACTATTGTTTTGGCTGTATCAACGGATACACAAAGATAACACAACAATAAGAGATCCGCGCCAGTAAAAAAAAAATAATAAAATAAAATAATATTACATATAAGCACTTCAGAGTCATCCCTCAGTTTCATTTACTAAAATTAGTATTTGCTAAATGTTGTGTCATAAATTGCAGGGTAATTGTTGCTAATTCTGAACTATTCAGCTTTTGTTGTTCTGGTATCTATAGAATAAAGTAATCCCTTTCCTATACGTATTAAATTACCAAATCGATATTTGTAAAATACAAAAATGGAGTCATATCTTATGTTAGCGGTGTTTTAACCATTTCAGTTTGATACTGACAATTATTGCTTCATGGCTAAATGAGATAGGCTTCATTCTTTTGCATTATATAAATCATTCCTAAGTTGTATAAACTCGCCTAACAGTATTGAAGTTACAAAGGTTGTCGTTTTACTGAAGTGGTTAAGGAGAACATCATCGTAATCTGGACGTATGTATCTACAGTACTTCATGCAACTGTTTTCAACTGTAGAAATATTCGGAAAAGAATCGAAAACCTGCCTATACTAAAAAGTGAGGAAACTTTTATTGTGCGTAATTTGTCTTATGCTCATCATAATTCTTATACATTTGTTTATATTGCAACTTTAAGAATGCAAGTATCTATGTAGTAGAAAAACAGTGTTGCCAATATTATCTGTCAGGTGAGCCAGTGATAAACACGAGTGTTGCTGAGGAATACAATTAACGTTTTTTTGTCACTATAATGTATTTTAAAAGTACAATATATTGTCGTGTTTATCCCCTCCACCCCGTCCCCCCTTTTCTGTGCTTTCTTTAACACTATCTGGTCCGACCTCTTGTGGGTTAATTGATACATTGTTTCATTGTTATTGATGATAATGCTTGCTTTAGCCATGTTTGAGCAATCTATTTTAGTTTGTCCCTTAAGGCATGTCCACACTATCGGGCTCTACCCTCACTAGGCGAAGTTTGTTGGGCATGCCTGTGTTATTGTCCACACAGCTGAGTGGTATGGGTAGTTACAGTCGGGCAGTAGTCAGAAGGCGGCCGGCCAGGCCTGAGTGCGGTATAACCATGCGCAGCAGAGCTGACATATAATATGTAGGATGGTTCGTCAATTATGTATGACATGTAGTGTATGCTATATAGCAATAGTATTATAAACTTGTAGACATACGTGTGTGCAGACATGTTAAATATAACCTATTTATGGCTAAAGTATCTCAGTAGTCATATATCCCTTTCACACATATTCCTGTGACTTTATCATCATCTATATCCTGTGTGCCTCCAGAGCTAATGCCCCTTCTTGAGAGAGAGAGAGAGAGAGAGAGAGAGAGAGAGAGAGAGAGAGAGAGAGAGAGAGAGAGAGAGAGAGAGAGAGACAGACAGAGAGAGCTTACGTAAGTACGTATACCTCATGATCAAAATGTCCATCAGCAGCTATATCGTGGGTAGTGTCCGTGGTACCAGTATCCATGGTTGACACAGATGTTCTGATTGTGTCACTATAATTGAGGAATGAGAGTTCATTATAGCACCATTATTTGGGCCTGTAAATTTCGTCGGTCCCAGCTTACCAATCACATTTCACGTCTATGTTGATTTCATAGAGTTTCTATTTTCCGCTTTATGTTCCTTGTGGTAATGGTAGCACTAGTATTCCGTATCTCCTCTGCAATTACCACGAGTGCTGCTGCACGTTTATCTTTATCTTTGTACGGGTCACTTTTGATGTTCCATAGGCACGGATGTTGGCGGTACAAGTTAATTAACTGTATAGTATCTTGTCTAAACCAGTGAATGTTTGGCGATTATTTGGTGCACATGAACGGAGGGCTAGACATAATAACAACGTAGTGTACACAGAACACCCACCAGTGGTAGACTGTGAGGGACTGACAGCTAGAGAGGGACCAACATGTAGGTTTGTGGAGGCAGCCGAGCCACCGTCAAACCACTGGACAGTGTCTGGTGATTCGCTCAACTACGGGCACGGACAATTCGCTGGTTTTCCTGTCAAAGTTGCCACAACGTGCCCTATGTTGGGCTCGTATCCGACGGGCACTGCCTGATAGTGTAGACAGGGCTTTAGGCTATTCCTTCAAACTGAATAATGCCCACCTGGACTCCCTTCAAGTTACTTGCTAGAAAAATATCACGACTCAAGGCCGATTTTTCTAAGTTACAGGCTCGTTATTGCTCACCTAGAAAAAATAGAGACCTGAATTGGGTGAAGCGTTTTAATTTTCTCAAACTAATGGGGTGAAACGTCTTTAAAGTTCAAACTAATGGAGCGCAACAGGGAAAGTCCAACGAGACTTCTTCGAACCAAACAGGGTTAAATTAAGGTGTTCAAGTCTCATGACTGGAATATATTCCCATTTCTGATTTAATAATATTTCAAGAGCGTTGCAGTGAGGTCGATAAATTACTTCTGACATATTAGAAGATTGTAGCACTAATGGGAACGTCTGTTTGTGTTATTTCTCTGTTCTTATATTTGTGTTAGTTTTTGTTTATCTAATTATATTTATTTATTCTTGTTTTGCTCCTTACTTAATTGTTTGGCAGAAGTATTTTCAACGAGAACAGTTGGCTTCCTCCTCGACTATGTGAACCCCACACAATCATTCACATTAACGTCTGCACATCAATCGGGTTTCCTTTGCTCTAACTATGCTGTTCCTAGATACTATCAAACATTTTATTGGTAGTTCGAGAAAGACAGTCTTAATCCAACCGAATTTGTTCAAGATCACATCTAGTTTACCCCATTAGAGGTCCTTATTAAATATCTTTCTTTGTTAATTAAATCCATGGCCGAGTGTTTATGTGCTAGCAAAAAAGAAAAATACCCAAGCAAAATTACAACCTTTTTTCAAACTCATAATTATCTGCAACAATTCGTAAATGATGTTGCCCAAGAGCAGTCCTTTACTGGTCCCAATTGAAAACAAAAAACGAGTGATAAATATCACTCACTAACACAACGAAATTGGAAATAAAATTATACATTTAGGGGGAGTAAAATCACTACGCTTACTTATGAAAAGAAAAAGCTCGAGTGATGAAACACCACTCACCCACCCACTACGAAAGGGTGAAAGAAATAAAAATGGAGAGGGGAGAACAACATGCTACGTATAAATATGAAAAGGAAAAGAATGAAGGGATAGCTAGGGCTTCACTCACGGACTCACAGCGGAAAGGAAATGGAAACTTTAAAAAGAAAAGGGGTGCGAAAAACACGCTACGTATACATATGAAAAAACCCCAAAAAACGAGAGGGAAGCTTGGAGAACGAAGGGGACAACAGCGGTGTCGTGAATAGGAGATCAGCCACTATATATTTCGTCACCCCTGCCCTCCCCCATCACCCCTAGACTACCCCACTCGGAGCCGTCCATCCCCACCCTTGCCCTCCACCACCCCACCATCCTCACTACCCCACTCGGAGACCCCCATCCCCACCCCTGCCCTCCACCACTACCCCACTCGGAGCCCCCCATCCCCACCCCTGCCCTCCACCACCACCCCTACACTACCCCACTCGGAGCCCCCCATCACCACCCCTGCCCTCCCTCCCCCCCCCCAGACCACCCCACCAGTCCTCACTACCCCAGCCCTGCCTTCCACCACCACCCCTACACTACCCGACTTGGAGCCCCCATCCCCACCCCTGCCGTCCTAACTTGGTACTCGGCCTGTCCATAGCCCCTCCTGCATCATTCAAGGCCCCCGCGACCCTCACTTGAACCCCTCAGCCGGGGCAGGAGAGAGAGGGGGGGGGGGGGGGGGGGAAGACATGCACGTAGGGCGGTGAGGGGAAGTTAAGGTGTGAAAGTATGGTATCGGGGGTCGGAAAGAAGGTTGTGATTATCTAAGCCATGTATTAATATTGTGTGTAGGGAAGGTTGTGTTATTGTGAGAAGGTGATCAGCTTGCGAGTTTGCAAGGTGAATTTTGATTATGTATACACATTTGTGATTGTGCAGGGTCATTTACATTATGCTACTGAGCAAAGTGATAAGTTGGGACAAAACAGTTGAATGAATTTAGGATAAAAGAGATAAGAGATAGATATTGTAAATGCGGAGGTACTAATATATCTACAAAGGCGTATATATTGTATTGCTAATAGGAAAGGAGAGGATCTATTATGTAGAGATCAATATAATTCAGTAAGGATATGATTGATAATGTTGTTATGCCAACAGTATGAATTGCAGTGGTACAGACCACTACAAACATATATTCTTAAAGTCAAAAAAACAATACACCATTCAAAGGTAAATTGCTGTGGGTACTTTAAATACCCTGTGCGTAGCTTCTTAAACCCCTTTAGTTTAAAGGGGGGGGGGGGGGAGTGAGATATATGACTAGATGTGAGGGAGGGAAGAGGGGGAGTTAGGATTATGTAAGAGTCGGACGACAATGTAGAAAGTACGTCATGCCAATATTGATACTAGAATAGAACTACATTTGTAATAGAGTGGGGATTAGAGGGTTTTGCTAAGAAGCTTATCATACAGGAATGAATGATGTGAAAACCTGTCGTAATACATACATGTTTAGCTAGGAGAAATGTAGGTAAAGTAGTAATGTTCGAAAACAAAATTTGATCAATTGTGTCTTAACCCCTTCTGTACCGGCGACGTCTTCAATTATGTGTTCAGCTACATTTAGACGATATTATGAAGATTATGAAGGATGTGTGGTAGCTTAGAGGATGAATTTAGATGGTTTGTAGCCTTGTAATGGGTAGACATCCATCCTAAGCTGAACAAAATCGCATCTTAGTTGCCAGAATATAATGAAAAAAACGTCAGCGGTACAGAAGGGGTTAATGTTTATAGTATATAGGTTTGAAGTAAAACAAATCGGAGTACAAGAACAAACAACATTATGAGAGGGTGAAACACTGGAATAATTCAACGCGTGAAAATGTACAGCGTTGTAACAAGATTGACATTGAGAAGAAGGCAGTGGAACACTGTCCCTCAATCCATCTTTCACTCATCCTATGACTTAAACTGCTTCAAGCTCCGTGTATCCGGATATTTCGACTCTAACGTATCATAAATTTGGCTCTCTATCATTCTTTCAATTTTTGGGTGGAGACTCTTGTTAAATGAAATTTTGCCTTTTGTCTCAGTCATACACTTAGAACAAAATATATAAGAACGGTTCTGTTGCATGTACAAATATACGAAAAGTTAGTTAAAAGGCGTGAACACTTTCACCGAGTTATATTATAATGGAAATATGAATATACTATATACATACAAGTAATGAAGGCGAAGGTGTATAGATTTTTTTTTTTTTTTTTTCTATATTCCAACTACTCCCTCTCGGGCATAGGCTGATAGCCTTTACACTCTACCGCTGAACACTGTGAGGCCCGTGAGGTCTTGTTCCAGTCTAGGGAGTGAGACCTACTCACGGCTCGAACCCAACTCCATCTCTGAAGCTGCCTCACCCCCGCGCTTCACAGTCTCACTCCCCAGGCTCGGACCTTCACTCTCAGAACGCCACCTATTGAGCAATTAACTCACTAGGCATTGCCCCCCTGTAGCATATTTTGAATATGGGAATATTCATACAGTGCTATTTAATCAGGGAACAATAAGGGTATTTTGTTTTGGCATTTCGGTGTGCTGTGGTAATACACTGAAACTAGGTACAGCACAAATTCCATCCCAATAATATCTTCCCATTGACATATTGGGATTCGAACCCGGGTCCATTGGATTACCAGTCCAGTGGCAAGACCACTCTGCCACACCTCATTTACATTTTTATGTATATATATTTGACTCCAAAAAGTCCTTTCAGTGTTAGATAAAATAATCTGGCGACAGAAAGAATTAAGATAATAATATGATGAATATAGGAAAGGTGAGACAAGTAATAATTATGGTCAATTATCCTCTACTGTATCGGCAACGTATTTTGAATTTAATTCTAGCTATATTTAGACGATATTTGTGCAGCTTAAGAATGATCTGTGGTAGTAAGAAGGATTAAGTGAGATAGTACAATCGCACTAATAAGTGATGTCTCGGCACCATGTATGTTTTGATCAATAATTGGTATCAACAATATCTAGGCTTCATTTCTTCATATCGAGTGAAATATACACACACATGTTCCTAAACTTACCCACCCTATTTAACATCTGACAGACATTAATACTGCACAGATCAAGCCAAACGTAATGACAGCTGGGACATGACTTATTAGCGCGACCGTACAAAGCCTGTTAATTAATGGCAGCTCTGTATAAACTGAATAAAATCGTCTAATAGTAGCCAGAATAAAGCGAAAAGGACGGCACCGGTACTGAAGGGGTTAATGCCTCGAAGCAAGGAAGGGGAGAAGATAAAAGGCGTTGGGGCTTGCTTACTGTGCAGAGGAAGACGGGCAGAACAAACACATGTTATAAGTATGCGAAAGGTGAGGCTAAGTAATCAAATTTATCCTTAAGGGGAGATATCCACATGAGGGATTTTTTTCTTTACCCCTCTCTCCCTCATGTTTAGCCCCATTGATTTTGAGATTTTAAGACGTTCGCCCCATTAGTTTGACGATTTTAAGAACCCTCGCCCCATTTCTGTCAATTTTAAGACTATTCGCGCTATTTAGGTGTCGATGTTTTCCTGGCGAGCGATAGCGAGCCTGTAATTTAAGGGGAACCGGCCTTCGGTCGGGACATTTTTCTACCGAAAAATGTACAAATTTATCTTGAAAGGGGATCTAGGGGGAGTAATCTTAAGCTTGATGGAAGTTTAGGGAATCAACTAAAAACCTCCCCTTAAGGGGAGACGGACCGTTTTTTTTTTTTTTTTTTGGGTCTATGCATTCATTTTTCCCTTATTTCTTAGTTTTCTCACTAGACCTCCATCAAGCTTAGAAAAACACCCCCTTGACGCCCCTTCAAGATAAATTTGTACATTTTTCGGTAGAAAAATGTCCCGGCCTAAGGTGGGTTCCTCTTAAAATGTCAGGCTCGCTATCGCTCGCCAGGAAATAATCGACACCTAAATGGCACGAAAGGTCTTAAAATTGACAACGAAATGGGGCGAAAGGTGTTAAAATCGCCAAACTAATGGGCCGAACGTCTTACAATCTCAAAACCAAACACGAGGGAGAAAGGCGACCAGATAAACGACCCATCTTAACCTCAACAGTCCATCAGCCTCACCTTAAATATTACATCGCAGATCCTCATAACATCAGAGGGAGACAGAATACCAAGGAGAAAGAGAGCTTCTTCAGTATACAATCCATGGGCTTTGTCACTTAAGGGGAGGTCTCCACTTGAGGGATTGTTTTCTTGACCTCTTTCTCCCTCATGTTTAGC
>CM064502.1:52388312-52573312 GCA_032716605.1 Paralithodes platypus | reverse complement strand
ACAGGTTTTATTGAAACGACACGGCAATTCCCTCTATCTCTATCTCTCTCTCTCAAACTTCCACATCGTATGATTATTTGCCACATGTTTCCCGAGAACGAAGTCATCATGCATGTATACTAAATCAATAAATTGTATTGTTTATGTTAATTTTACAATTAGTGAAATAATGTCATTGATGTGATGTTCCCAAGATTAGTAGATATCTATGTCACTTATATTTATTGTATTATGTGCATTGCGGTTCGCCCTTGTCCACTCTGTTGGCTGTAAATTTGATTAGGAAGTCAAGTAAAGATTCACCTCGTTCTATCATCCGCCTCTCACCCCCAATATCTCATCTCCTTCAGTCACCCACCACTCACCCCTCTCAAAAACATCTCACCCTCACTTTGTCCTCCCACCTACGACATACAGTACACCTCTTAAATACCCTTCCCCCATCATCTCACCTAGTCCTCCCACCTACTATAATTATATAACTCTTAAATACTTCCAATCCTCACCATTTCACCTAATCTTTTCACCTACTACGTACATCTCTTAAATACCTCCCAACCACAACACCTCACCCACTCATTGCCCCCAGCATGCACACCTCCCACCTCCATCATCTCATCTCGTCCTCTCACCCATCACACACACCTCTCAAAAAACTCCTATCCCCACCTAGTAGTCCTCCCACCCACCACACCTTTTAAATACCGCCCACCTACACCATCTCCCCCATCCATTGGCCCCAACATACACACCTCTCACCTCTATCATCTAATCTCATCCTCTCACCCATCCCCAACTAGCCCTCCCACCCACCACACATCCCTATCGTTTGTCTCCCACCTCCACCAGCCTCGACTTACAACAGTGATCTTGGTGCCACAAGAGGGGATGGAAGACGGGAGCTTACAAAACGCGGCGTCAGCACCTACCGCTCCGACACTCGCCTCTGGCCATCTCCACAGACAAGAAAAATGCATTAGTCGCGGGTGGGGGGTTGAGAGACAGGGAGGTGATGTCCAACTCTCCTCTCTCTCTCTCTCTCTTTTTCCTATTGTGTTTGATGAGAGAAAGGGAGAGAGAGAGAGAGAGAGTGTTACAAGGAGTTACAAGGAATAATTACTATCTCAGAGACCTTGCGGTCCATTCCGAGGAGACACTCGAAGTGGAAGGAGAGAGAGACTGTTTAGTTTACTACACTCTTTACAGAGTGTGCACAATACTATCTACTCTCTTCTTGAACTGCTCTACTAAAGAACTATTTACAACTTCGGAGGAAAGTTTGTTCCAGGTAGAACAGATCTTATATGTGAAAAAGTGTCCACGGATACTAGTGCTGAACCTTTTCAATCATAATTTCCACCCATGGTGACGAGTTGTATTCATATTTAGGCTAAACATTTTGTTGTAATCCATATTGTCAAACCCATTAATTATTTCAGAAATTTAAATGAGGACTATTTCCTTATTTCTATACTTAAATTGCCTCTTGATATAGCCCACTAATTTCTGAGCGTTCTTCTCTACTTCAATGCACTGCTTAGAAAACTGTAGGTCACTGCTAATCAGAACACCCAAATCCTTTTTCAAGTCAGTCACTTCAAGAGGCATTCCCAATAGTGAATAGCCTGACTTGGGGTATGCTTGGCCGATATGCATCACCTTGCACTTTTCCAAGATTAGAGGCATCTGCCATGTCTCTGATCATTCACCCAGTCTGTTGAGGTCCTTCCTGAGCTGTTCAACCCCTTTGGTGTCTATCACATTCATTCCAAGCTTAATGTCTTCTGGAAACTTGGAGATCACACTCAACAGACCAATATCTGTCATTGACATATATGATAAACAGTAGTGGGCCAAGGACAGATCCCTGTGGAACTCCAAAAGTGATTGAAGTCCACACAGAAGAAACACCATTAATTACCACTAGTTATTGTCTACCTAGAACGATTTCGAAACACTGTTCTAACCCTGTTATCCATGTGTAAACAAAGCCTTTATGCCCTGCGCTAGCTTTGAAATATTCGTTTTTACCCCCTTTGACTGCCTTTTTTTTTTTATTCATCAATAACTTTCGATGTGTGATATCTCTGTAATTATAAATACTCACCCCAAACGTCATATAATAAAATAGTCTTATATATATGAAAACGTCAATTGAAACACCCTGTATATATATATATATATATATATATATACCGGTATGTATATTAAAACTCGCTCGGAAAATTAAAACAATGGAACACCAAGCTTTCGTCTATTGGATGTCTTGAGAAAATAGACGAAAGCTTGGCGTTCCATTGTTTCAATTTTCCTAACGAGTTTTACTATATAATTTGATCACACGTATTTGTGATTTTACCTCCACACACACACACATATATATATATATATATATATATATATATATATATATATGAGAATAGTAAGAACAATGACAATTCATAAAATTAATAACATAATAGTAAATGGTTGATAATCTGGTATTGCATGCAGTCAATAAACAGGTAAGGTATATTTAGGCAAAGGAGAAAGGGAATCGATTACTCTTTATAATTAGCTATATCTTGCAACTCTAAAGAATATAACTGAATCAGTAGGAACACATTCCCTTGCATTGAAGTTAATATTATCGCAAATTCCACCAGGCGATTTAATATTTTTTTTTTTTAGGACACTTTGTAGTTACTGGGTTAAAACCCAGTGTTTTAAATGCGTAAAAAGTTACAAATTATACGTTGACAACATTAAAATAGATACAGCTGTTAAGTGAACAGCCATGTCTGTATGAATATAACATCATTGGTTATTGATAGTTGTGCTTTTATAACATGTATCAAATAACAAGTATTACGGTATGCCGTATATGGCACAAGCATAATACATGTGATGTATACCTGACAAATTCTATTGAATGATTGTACAGTAATGGAGCTTATAGCCTACTAATGTTTCATTTAATGAGCTCAGCATTGAAAGTTCTATTTTTGTATAATTTGTGTAATCTTATATGGGTCAAATAATGAATTTAGTTTGAATTTGAATTTGTATTAGATTCTCGTATACTCAAAGAGTTAGTGAATACACAGGTGTATAAGTAACTAATAGCACAAGGTGAGTGAGCTAACCTATAACGTGACATTAATGTTATCCAACAAACTTGGAAGTAATGCCTCAAACACATCACACATCATCTTAAGGAGGTAGTGCTCAAAAAAAAAAAAAAAAAAAAAAATCACCGCCTAAGCACCCTTTCGAGATAAATTGGTATTTTTTTTCGGTAGAAACATGTCCCTTCCAAAATTACAGGCTCGCTATCGCTCGTCAGGAAAAAATCGACACCTAAATGGCTCGAAAGGTTTAAATATGAACACATAAATGGGGCGATAGGTCTTAACATCGATAAACTAATGGAAGGAACGTCTTAAATTCTCAAAACTAATATGCTAAACACGAGGGATAAGGAGGTCCAGAAAAAGAGAGTAGTACCCCCTTAAGGGGGGTGACCTGCTTTTTGTTATTTCTCTCCTTTTCTATCTTTCTCTGGCTTGTATCCATTCGGCCCCATTCAGCCAACTATTTTAAGACGTTTATCCCCATCTAGGTGTCGATTTCTTCCTGGCGAGCGATAGCGAGCCAGATTATAATTATGAAGAAATCCGGCTTCGCTGGAGACATTTTTCTATCGAAAAATGTACAAATTTAGCCTGCTGTCAAACAAAAATAAAAAATATGCTGGCTCGCTACCGCTCACCAGTAAAATATTGACACCTGGATGGGGATAAACTTCTTAAAACAGTAGGCTGAATAGGGCCAAATGGATACAAGCCAGAGAAAGATAGAAAAAGACAGAACAAAAACAGGTCACCCACCTTAACACTCCCCAGGTACACATTCAGTTAGCCCCATCTGGCGCTCTGTGGTTCCAGTCACAAGGTTGTCAAGTTAAGGGGAGGTGGGTTGTTTTTCTAGGCCCCCTTCTCCCTCATGTTTAGCCCCATTAGTTTTCAGCTTTTAAGATGCTTGCCCCATTAGTTTGTCGATTTTAAGACATTTCGCCCCATTTCTTTGTCAATATTAAGACCTTTCGTTCTATTTAGGTGTCGATTTTTTTCTGGCGAACGATAGTGAGCCCGAAATTTTGGAAGAACCCGACCGGGAAATTGTTCTACCGAAAAATGTACAAATTAATCTTGAAAGGGGATCTAATGGATGTCATTTTAAGGTTGATGAAGGTCTAGGGAGGAAACTAAAACAAATGATAAATATATGGAATAATCGACCAAAAAATAAACCCTTCCCCCTTAAGATTGTATATTATTCTCATCAAGGTCGTAAGTAAATTTATGCAGCCGACTGTACTAGGTAAAAGGGTGTACTGAGAAAGCACAAATGGGAGGAAATACCACAAATTATGATGTGGGAAGTGAGGGTGTTTAGCGGGCCCTGTGTCACTCTGTATATGGGCTGGGGGTTCCTCAGGCTCGGCTATTTGTCACCGACGTAGTTACTGAAGACAAAGTATATTATAATGTAAATATGCCAGTGATTTGGACCAACAGAAACACATACCCGAACATAATTATACAGGCACTTACACACACACACACACAGCCCGTAGCCTAGTAGGTAGAGCTCTCGTCTCACACACGAGGGGTCGGGGGTTCAATCCCCGGCCGGGCGGAGACAAATTGGGCTTGTCTCCTTTCATGTGTTAGCCTCAGTTCACCTAGCTGTAAATAGGTACCTGGAATAAGTGGACGACGTTGTGACGTCCCATCTGGGGTTGGCAAAAATGGTACAAGGCGAGATGGGTATCATATGGTTCACCTAAGCTGATGGCTACCTAAGCCTTCGGGCGAGACGGTACCGTCTATAGTGAGAATGGTACCATACAGATCCACCCTAAGCCTTCGCTTCCGATGTCGCCAATTGGCTAAAAATACAGACTACACACATATCCACAGCCATTCCAACAGTACATAAAACACTTAACATGCATTTCACGCAATACATTCCCAGTTAAGGAGGCGCGATAATAATGAGCTTAGCTCGCATTGCGTGGATTCCCCTTGACGAACAAGTAACTGAGTAACTGAGTAACACACACACACACACACACACACTTGAAGGAGGGACTAGGACATTTGTCTTTTTCTTTCTTTTTTAAGCTTGATGAAGGTCTAGCGAGGAAACTAAAAGATGAATGATTACATAAATGGACCCAAACAAATAACCCCTGTCTCCTTAAGGGGAGGTTTTTAGTGTGTTTCCTACTCTTCCAGCAATCTAAAAATGTCACCCCCTTGACCCCCTTTCAAGATAAATTTGTACATTTTTCGGTAGAAAAATGTCCGGCCGAAGGCAGATTTACTCTTAAATTACAGGCTCGCTGTCGCTCGCTACAGGCTCGCTGTCGCTCGCCAGGATAAAATCGACACCTAAATGGCACGAAAGGTCTTAATATGGGGTGAAAGTTCTTAAAATCGCTAAACTAATGGGGCAAACATTTTATAATATCAAAAGCAATGGGGCTAAACATGAGGGAGAAAGGGGTCAAGAAAAAAATCCCTCAGGTGGAAATCTCCCCTTAATGAAAAGAGTGTCTTGTGAAGTTATACTTACCACGGTGCCAGTGATGAAAGCTTTAGTGATATAAATGGGGTACCGGATTAACCCTTTGAGTACCAATGACGTGTGTTATATTTTATTCTAACTATATGGTGACGATATTATGCAGCTTATGAAGGATCTGTGGTAGTTAAGAGGCTTGATTACAGATAGTTTGAAGCCTTAGTTATATAAATTTGGTACCAGATCAAAGAATAATGTAGTGGAAGAACGTGTTGGCGTGGAGGAATGTGTGGTGGTGGTGGTGGAGGGGATCTGTTGTAGAGAATTAAGGGGAGGTTTTTAGTTTGCACCCTAGACCTCCATCAGGCTTAAAAAAATACCCTCACAAACCCCCTTCGAGATTTTTTTTTTCATTTCTCGGTAGTTAATGGGGCAAAATGTCTTAAAATCGCCTTAAGTGAAAATTTCCCCTTAAGGTCGCGGTTGAGGTAAATATATTAATAAACACAAATGTGAATGAGATTAATTAACTATCATCGAAGGGAAAATGTTTTCTAAAGCCAAAGAAGATGATTAGTTTTGTTGGTGAATCAAAGATTGGCTAAAAAGAAGAGGTCCTTAAAATTGATAAAATGTCATTCAAGTAAAATCAAAAATAAATATTTCTATGTGAGTGAGGGAGACAAAAGGCAGAATTGCCTGCGAGTGCCTCCTCCAGAGTTGAAAGAGTGACAGGGCCAAAATCAAGGGACGTTCGAGCCAAAATGTAATGCTGATATTCTAGGTTTTGTTGTTGGGAGTGATGATAGTGATTATTTTGTTACTTCTGTTTTCTGCTACGGTCTCTGATTTCCTTTTTCTTTTGTTTTGTATTGCTTTTCGTATGTAGGAGACAAAAGGCAAAGCGGGCTGTAACAAGTGTCTCCCCCAAAGTTGAAAAAGTGACATAGCCAAATTCAAGGTACGTCATGTTGAACACATTGGGTCATGTTTTTTATCATTAATTATTAAATTAGGTCTCGTAAAATATGATAGCAAAAATACATGATAATACTTAATTGCCTGGCATAATTGAGGCGTTGACAGAGATGGTGTTGGTATGGATGGTACTTGGGAAAATGAGTTAAGGGGGTCACCGTTTTTTTAATCTTTCTCTCCTTTTCTCTCTTTCCCTGAGTTGTATCCATCCGGCCCCATTCAGCCAACTGTTTAAAGACGTTTATCCCCATGCAGGTGTCTATTTCTTCCTGGCGAGCGATAGCGAGCCATCATTGTATGGAGAAATCCGGCTTCGCCGGAGAAATTGTTCTATCGAAAAATGTACAAATTTAGCTTGCTGTCAAAACAAAAATATATATATGCTGGCTCGCTACCGCTCGCCAGGAAAATATTGACACCTGGATGGGGGTAAATGTCTTAAAACAGTATGCTGAATGGGGTCGAATGGATAAAAGCCAAAGAGAGAGGGAGAGAAAGAGAAAAAAGCGAGGTGGGTTCCCTTAAGTTCTGATGGTGATAACAATGGTGGAAGCTCAACCTTCACCATCGTTATCATTATCAGTACTCAACCACCCATCGATATCACCATCAGGGCACAACTTTCACTATCATTATGAGAACTGAACCACCCCATCATAAATAATGGTGGGAGAGGTTGATTCCTGATAATGACGATTTCGGAGGTTGAGGTCTGATGGTGGTGGAATCCTGATGATGAGTATGATGATGGTGGTGGTTGAAATGCGTATGTGGAGGTGAAATCCCGATGGTGACGGTGAAGGAGTTGGAGTCCTAATGGTGGTGATGGTGATAGAGGGGGCAGATGGTGGTGATGGTGGAGGTGGTGTCGACGTTAGCGCCACCACACACCCCGCTATTACCCCATAACAGGCCAGCCATCAGAGCCACGCCAGCCGACCCAATCAAAGCTAAGGAGACAGAGAGAGAGACCTTGCCACCCACGTTTGGGAGAATCTCGGTCATCTGTAGGAGGGCATGATGGGAGAATGGGGAGAGTAAAACAGAAGACGATGAGTCAGAAGACGATAAGACAGAAAGGAAAACAGAAGATGATGAGACAGAAAGGAAAACAGAAGATGATGAGACAGAAGACGATAAGACAGAAAGGAAAACAGAAGACGATGAGACAGAAGACGATAAGACAGAAAGGAAAACAGAAGACGAGGAGACAGAAGGCGATAAGACAGAAAGGAAAACAAAAGACGATGAGACAGAAAGATACACTCATGAAAGGGAGGGGAGAAAAAAATGGAGGAGTAGGATTGGAAGTAGGAATGGCAGAACGAACGAAAACAGTTAGTAGACAAGAAAGAGACGATGAGAGAAAAGAATGGTTGAAAATTGACTATGAGCAAAGTTTGGATGGATGAGGAGGAGAGAAGTGGAGAAAAGGGAAAACGAGCATAGGAGTTAAGAGTAACAGATGTATATAAGAAACATGAACGGAAGATAGTGATAGGTGATAAGAATGGAAGAGTAGGATAAGGGATGAGATGAAAAAGTGAATATGTAGATGGATGATGAAAGAGCAGGGTAGGAGAGGAAGATGGAGGACTATAATAATTAATTGTGGGAGCTTTGAAGTAGATGAAGGAGTAAGGTCAGACTGCTGGAAAGAATTAGAGCGGAGGATGGAATGGGAGAATAAGTCGGAACAGCGAACTAAGAGATAAGGATTGGGCATTGTGAATACGGGAACTATTATGTAAGAATGGTAAGAAATTAAAAACAAATATCAGAAGAGAGAATATGGAAGAATAATGCCAAAACTAAAAATGTGAGTTACGGATTAGGGGGAATATATAAATTAGAATAGTGGATGGCAAGCGGAGCTACAGAAGGTGAAAGGAATGCTAGAGCAAATCTGGATATTGCTGAGTTCTACTAACAAGGAGAACAGTCTATATATAAATACAATAAAGACACAAGGCAAGCTATACAATAGGTACAGAATAGCACCTTTATTTATACACGAATATAAACGAGTTCACACAAAACACAAGGATATATCATATACATAGAAATCATACATAAGTTCACAACATAAACATATAATTACAATTTGCCTTCGTTAGTGGTTGAACACTTGCATACTTGAATATGAAACACGTAATGCACTACTAACAGGCGTGAATATGTTTATGGAATTAAATATCTAGGCGAGTACTTAAATTGAATCAAACTTCATTTATAAACACAGTGAGATGGATACATTGACTTTATACAATTGGAAATGGTGAGTTTGAGTGTTTATTTTATTGATTTTCAGCAATTGGATTTAGCATAGTTAGCCTGCCTCATCGATATCAAAAGCAAGTTTTCTCTAGTTACTCAACGATAGTTTTTATTATTTTCACAAATAATGATAAAAGTATATCTATATGAAAGTCACTAATGATAAAGTGTGTATGATGGGTGTTGTATAATTTCAGAGCTAATTTCCTACTATTCAATATCTTAATTTACGTTGATACAAGAGTGTTCAATCATTAAATTAAATGCAAAGAAGGGACTCTAACAATTAGGAGACGCACTAAGGGATATTTATTTTAGTGACTTTCTGGGCGCCGAGGTGGGACTTGATGAATTTTCGCTCCGTACTGGTGATGGACTCTTGGTCGGCTCTTGTCTTCAGTTAGTGTTCTATCAGGCCTCGACTTCTTGGCTTGGCAAACTTCAAAATATCTTCTATCTTCATAGCCGATAGTAGGTCTCGAACCACTAGCTTTGCAAGGAATCACACCACAAGCAAGGGAAAGTGTTTTTTATGACCCAGAAGGTGAGCGTTGTGCCTCAAAGTTACCATTTGTTGCATAGTTGTTGGTTTCCAACACAATGTATAGTCAGAAAACTTGGCACGTTCAATCTTTAGACCTGAAGAGCTAGCGTCGTACTTAGTAGCATAGCCAGAACACTTGGCAGGGTCAGCCTCCAGACATGATAAGCTAGTATTGTACTTAGCAGTGCTAGTGTCAAACTTAGCAGGACTAGTCTCATACTTAGTAGTGGGCCAGTCTTCAGACCTGGAAAGGCTAGTATCGTACCTAACGAAATTATTGATGCTTGGTTGGTTTACATAGTCTGTCTTATCTCTGCGTTGTTTAATTTCTGTAGTTTGCAAGCTAGAAGGGCTCGCTCTGGCTTTTTGGTGATTTTGGAAGCTATCGACAGCATGTTATTTTGATGTTGGCTCGCGAGGTATCTGCTGAGTGCATGAAGGGTGTGCTGGACCTATCTTGCGGTGCCTTCTGTGTCCTTCTGTTCTGGTGGCTGGCGTGGTGTAGACTGAAGCTATTTTTATAGTTGGCATTATAAAAAATCAGAAAGAGAAATTACAATGCGAACACACATACACAAACACACACACAGAGAGACACAACACACATAGACACAAAGGTTCTGTTGGCGAGAAAATAATAGGTAAGAGAGTGAGGAAAGCCGGAAGACAGGGAGGTGCCGTTTGTAAATATAGATTAGCAGAGATATAGACTGTGTGTGTGGATTACCTCAACTGATGGCTGAATGACGTGAGCAGTCGCTCTCTCTCGCTCTCCCCTTTATGTGTTTCGTTCTTTAACGTATGTATTTTTCTATCGTTCCATTTATGAAATTTCTGCTACATTCATCTTTCAGAATATCCTTTGACTGTTGTAATCCTCTGTCGTTCTTATATTAGCACTTGAATGCATATAGCATATTTGTCTTCAATCTTCATCAGTTATCTAATCAAATTTTGCTTTATTTATTTTTCTTCTGTGAATATATATATATATATATATTATAATTCCTTCACTTATTTTCTGGTGTCATGCACTCATATTTGTCTCTGCCATTATATTTTGTATGTGTTTCACGTGTTTGATATTAAGATTGTGTGAATTTCAAACAGTCAAATTGGTAGTTTGTGTTGCTTACCTGGTGTACTTCTTGCCCTATAATATTTTTATTTCAATATATGATAAAGGAGTAAAAGAAAGTTCCCTTCAATATTTTTTCTTTATTGAATATGGATCTCATTAAATTATTATCATTGTGCAAACTCTCGGGGTGTTTCTCAAGTATTTGTTTAACCCTTTAAGGTCGCAAAAAATACTTATATTTGAAGTGTCTACAAATCTGATAAATAAATATATATATAAGAATATAGAGTTTCTTCAAGTTATTTGTTTTCTATGTATATGAAGGAGACAAAGGGCAGGATGCCTGTAACGAGTGTCTCCCCCTAAGCCAAAGGATTAATAGAGAGCCGCATTCAAGGGACGTTGGAGTAGAAATGCCTGAAAACACGAAGTTTAAAGCAGTCCAAGTCATAGGATGAAGGAAAGATTGAGGGAGAGAGTTCCTGAGTTCACTTGTTGAGTAGAAGAAATACTGAGATAATTTGCTAATTCCTACGATAGAGAGCTAAACAGAATAGGAGTGGGACTGTGCTGAAAGGCGGGTGCCTCGCCCTTGCCGCAAGGGAGGGGGTATGCACTGAAAAAGCTTTGAAGAACAGTGACTGTTGTAATAGTGATAGAAAAGTGAAAGATATGTAACATTGCGGCATGTAGAAAGAGATTTCATAGAACTAGTAAGAGGAAGTGAGATGATGAGGGAATTTTTTTTTGACTCTACCCTTTCGAGAAGTGTGGTATGGGTGGAACCTCCCCACACATGCGAACAATACTCAATACATAGGCGCACTGTGCATCTATACAGAGCAAGAAGCTTTGCGGGGGTGAAGAACCCATGAAGACGGTTGAGCACACCTAACTTCTGGGAAGCTGTTTTAGCAAGAGTGGTAATATGATCTTTCCAAGAAAGATTGGATGAAAAAGATATACCAAGAATATTGAGAGAAGATGAAGAGTTGATGTGTGTATTGTTGAAGAGTATTTGGTAGTTATGTAGAAGATAGCGACAGGTAGATAGAGGTTGAAATTGGGTCTTGGAGGCATTGAAAGTAACAATATTTTCTCTACCTCAATCAGAATTAATTGACAGATCAGAAGATAGGCGTGCTATGGCCTTGTCATGTGACATTTTGGAGTGATTGCATGCTGGGTTGTTGTGAAAATCAAGTTGAATAGTGTATGGTAGAGGCATCAGCATATGAGTGGATAGGACTAGAGGCACAGTTGAGAATATCATTAATGAATATTGGAAAGAGAACTGGAGACATGACAGAACCCTGAGGAACACCGGAGTTGATAGCTTGAGGAAGAGAGGGATGGCCGTCCACAACTGCAGCTATGGAACAGTCAGAAAGGAAATTAGAGACAAAGGCACAGGTAGAGGGATATAAACCGAAAAAGGGTAGTTTGGAAATTAGAGAATTGAACCAGACTGTATCGAAGGCTTTCAATATGTCTAACACAATAGAAAAAGCCTCACCGAAGTCCCGAAGAGAGGATGACCAAGAGTTAGTAAGATATGCAAGATCATCAGTAAAGCGGCCCTTATGGAAACCATACTGGCGATCTGAAAGTAGATTATGGGAAGATAAATTCTGAAGACATATTGATTTAAGAATAGTGAAAAAAACTTTAGAGATGCAAGAACTGAGAGCAAATGAACAATAGTTGAAGGATTGAGAGTGGTCACCCTTCTTTGGGACAGGTTGAATGAGAGCAAACTTTCAATAAGAAGGAAAGATTTTAGAGGAAATTCAGAGACGAAAGAGTTTTATTAAGCAGGGAGTCAGCACGGAAGAAAGGTTTTTGAGTACAAAAGGAGGAACACCATCCAGTCTGTATGTCTTCTTAGTATTAAACCCAAAGAGGGCGGAAAATACATCCTTAGAAGAAATTATGATATTGGGCATAAATAAGTGAGAGGGGGGTGGAGAGGGAGGAGTAGTGCCAGAATCAACCAAGGTGGAGTTTTTAGCGAAAGTTTGAGTGAAGTGTTCAGCTTTATCAGAGTAAAAGGTGACGGTGGTACCATTAGGATGGAAAAGGGGAGGGAAAGACGAGGACGTTAAATTGTTGGAGAAGTTTTTGGAATCAGGGTGGAAAATGGGCAGGAAAGATGAAGTTAAATTGTTAGAGAAGTTTTCGGCTAGATGCCAAAAAGCTTTGGAAGAGCTAGAGTTTGAGAGTTCGGAGCATTTTGTTATTGATGAAAGATTCCAGGCAGAAACAAGTAAATCTCACACCACTGTAGGAAAATATATACTAAGTGCGGTCAAATTCAACTTGGATATTTTGAACCTATATCTTTGATTAACATCCATCCCTTCTCTCAAGTTTACTGTAATTCTTAGATTCATCTTTTCCGAACTCCATAAGCTCTTGGAGATGGCGTTGAGATTCAGAAAATGGCACAATAACCAATGGTCCTGGGTCCGGAAGGCCGTAACCTGTCTCACATTATCCTCTAGGAACCTGGTGTAATTCTCGGTCTCGCCTTGGAATGGTCTGGAGTTCGGTGGCTTGGGCTGATAAGGACAGTCGACAAACAGTGCAGGGAGCCGCTGCCGGAGCATATTAATGCCTGGAGCATATTAACTAAAGGGGGAGAAATAGAGAGCATATTGTCAGAGAGATGAGGGCCGGGCGTCTTGCAATTCGGGTCCCATGTTGGTGCCCTGCTTATCTAATAACGAGGGGATATTTTATACCAGGAACGCATTTGCTAACATCAGAGTGTTATTTCATATTTCCCTAAAATGTGATTATAAATGTTTTGTTTAAGTTTTGTTGAGAGGAATATGGAATCTCCCCAGTGCAACAAGATCTTGTTTCTTTTCAACTGACGGGAAATTGAAAAGTTCCCATCAAGATTTATCAGTTATTTTGAAGATTTTGTAGTGAAAAACACTGCTAATTATATAAACTTGGTCTTAACCCTTTGAGTACCAGCGACATGTCTTTTATTTTATTCTAGCTATATTTAGACGATATTGAGCAGCTTATGAAGGCTCTGTGGTACTTAAAAAGGTTGGTCTAGATAGTTTGAAGCCTTACCAATGCTATAGGTCCTTCCTAAGCTGAATACAATGTTTTAATAGTTGCCAGAATATGATGAAAAGGACGTCCCTGGTACTGAATGGGTTAATATGATACAGAGATATGGTAGTTTCACATTTTTCCATTAAGTATCGATAAATTAGCTGGTAAGGGATTCAATTTACCGTCAGATGAAATGAAACCGAGTATAGTCGATACTAAAGTGCCCGTGTGAACAATATGGTTTGAGGTTGGCCGGTAAGTATGGTAGTGGCCCTCCGGTGAACAGACTTTAGCATGTGGCCGCACGGAGAGCCAGCCACTCAGCTACACCTTCTATTCAACAGGGGAACAGGGCGCTTCGCTGCAACATCACTTAAGGGGGTAGTGCTTGTGTTTTGGTCTATATATATTTGAGTTTCCTCGCTAGACCTCCATCAAGCTTAAAAAAAAAACACCCGCCCAAGACCCCGATTCAAGATAAATTTGTACTTTTTTCAATAGAAACATTTCCCGGCCCGAGGTCGGTTTCTCTTAAATTACAGGTTCGCTATCGCTCGCCAAGAAATAATAAGACACCTAAATGACACGAAAAGTCTTAGTATTTACAAAGAAATGTGTCGAAAAGTCTTAAAACCGCCTAACTAATAGGCTGAACGTCTTAACATCTGAAAACTAATTGGGTATAAACATGAGGAAGAAGGGAGACCAGAAAAGCGGCCCATCTCCCCTTAACATAGATTTGAGCAATAATTTGTACAAGCTCTGTCTTTTAAAATCTCTGTAAACTCTTCAAAACGTTGAGTAAATCGGATAATAGCACACTAACCGATTGTCCTCGCAAAAGTAAGACCCAGTTTTCCCAGATTTACTCTTTAGAAATATGTACAGGAATTAATATTTCCACATTTCTGTTGGTGTATGAGGTAGAGCAAGAGAGGAATTTGGAGATATAACGCTACGAAGTGGTTTTAAGGCGAAATGGTCTTGAGGTGAAACAGTTAACAGCAGGGAGGCAAGACTGAAGACATTAGAGTAAACAGAGATTGGGTCAATTCTCTCTATCTTGGTTACACAGGTATGACTAGCCACTGTTGTCTCAGATGCATTTATACATTAATCAGTTTAGTTTTCTTTGTGTTCAATATTGTATATTTAATCTGGTGTATCCCCAATATGTTACACTCATATTACATGTTACATATTACATGTACTTTAGGGAGAGAAACCCTTCATGTGTTACAAACATTACACTTCTAGTCTTTTGGCAATAATCGGACAGGAATGGGTAAAAATCCAGTATAATCTTTAGATGTCAATTTTAAATCTCATTTTACGCAATGCCTGGATGGTGTCAAAATCACAACTTTCACTTGGCCAACATAGATGTAATCTAATTAACTTAACGTATAGCACAACCTATTCAATTCTAACCTATTATATAATTATATATCCTAATGCAGTCCTTCAAGCCTAGCACACCCTATCCTTACCCAACCAAATTTTACATAATCTAATATAAATTTAAAAAAGCCTCGAGATTACCAGGGTTTGAAGTGAGTGTCCGTCCGCATTTAATGTTACTATTTCTAAATCTTCAGATAATTGGGATGTCGATATGGTTCCAAAAACTTCAACCCAATAACGAATATTCCAAGCAAAAACTAGTACCCTCATATCGCTAGATGAATACGACAAAGACAAGTCTCCGAAATATCTGATGAAAATATTCCAAGTAAAACGTAATTCCTCCAAACTGTCAGGTATTTGTGCGAGCAAGTATATCTACTAAGTATTCCAAAAATAGTATTTAATATTTTTAATATTTTGTGTCATATGACCCAGCCAGGGCTCGAATACAGTCCATTATTGCAGCACTCCAACAGGTACCTTCACCACTAGGCCACCTAACTTATAGTATTACCTCTAAATTGTTAGATTATTGTGGCACCAACAAGGCTATTGAACCTGGAGATGGCCTACCTCCCTCTCCCTTGCTACACGGGATCTGGAGTCAACAATGAGGAGGGCAAGACCGTGTGTTTGACTAGGCCAGGGAGAACCCGTGTTTGTTCAGGCGGTAGGTTGAAGCCCGTGTGGTTATCTATTAGTAGACTCGGATGCTGAGCTGTTCCTCTCATAGTGGCTTGACCCCTTCCCCTTCTCCCCCATCACCTGTTATGTTGGGCTGTCCTGCGAGCGACAAAAGCATCTATAACCATCCCCTTGTTTCACACACACACACACACACACACAGACACACACAAACACATTTTTCACAGACCTCCCTCATTAACACAAATATTTTGTGAAAATGCTTGAAGTTATAAACACCAAATGGATTTCTTACATCAAGAGATATAAGCTAATATTTAACTACCCGAATTGTTTCATAATGGGGTGAATTGTATCTCCATTTTGCAGTGCTTTCATGATAAAGATCTACAACCTAAACAACCTACATTCTTCTATTGTAGTATATTTGCTACAGTTCATTTATCCTAGCCCTCATGTTACGGTCTTTTAATTATATATTCCCCACTTCATAATTTTCACCTATATTTAATTCACCCCAACAACAACCAAATATCCAACCTAAACAACCAACATTCTTCTCTTATCGTATATTTGCTACATTTCATTTATCCTAGCTCTCAGTTTATGCACTTTTAATTATATATTCCCCACTTCATTATTTTCACCAATACTTTATTCACCCCGACAACAACCAAATATCTTCCCTTGTCATCCTCCCGCCCCCACTGCACTGCCTCCCTCAGAAGGTGTAACAAAAAGGTGTGGAGGCGACGAGTACTTGGTGGCCCCCGATAAAGGCTCCTACCAACACCCTGCGACGGTCGTTAAAGGGGGCCCACCTCGTCTCTCTCTCTCTCTCTGAGTTGCATTCATTTGGCCCAAATCAGCCTACTGTTTTAAGACGTTTATCCCCATCCATTTGTCGATTTTTTCCTGGCGAGTGGCAGCGATCTAGCATATATATTATAATGTTTTTGTCAGCAGGCTAAACTTGTACATTATTCGATAACAAAAATTAGCCGGATTTCTCCATACAATGCTGGATAAGCGTCTTAAAACAGTAGGCTGTATGGGGCCGAATGGATACAAGCCAGAGAGAGAGAGAGAGAGAGAGAGAGAGAGAGAGAGAGAGAGAGAGAGAGAGATAGAGAGAGAGAGAGAGAGAGAGAGAGAGAGAGAGAGAGAGAGAGAGAGAGAGAGAGAGAGAGAGAGAGAGAGAGAGAGAGAGAGAGAGAGAGAGAGAGAGAGAGAGAGAGAGAGAGAGAGAGAGAGAGAGAGAGAGAGAGAGGATAGGAGAGAACAAATTGCAGGTGACCCGCCTTAAACAAAGGCGTGACCTCCGGCTCTTCCCCGTCAGGAGGCTTCGTCTTATCTTGCTTTACGAGCCCCCGGTATCGCCCCCCCTCCTTCGCTCCTGCACCCGGGCCGTCTGTCGGGAGCTATAGTCTATTCACTGTAAGTAGGCGAGAAATCATGACTTCTAATCTCTGTAACTCAAAAATGACTTGAGTAATCGACCTAATGTTTCTACAATTTGGGACGAGTGAGGCATAGATGTGGACATTTACAGTCAATTTGCTCTTGCCATTTTTGAGCCATAGTGGATAGAGGTCATGATTTCTCGCCTACTTACAGCAAATAGACTATATAGTTACACAGCCTACTCCGTTTTGCTTGCCACCATAATGTAGACCTCCGTCTTGTAATGTTACACGTACTACTGACATTAAAGGGAGGTAGTCGCTTTTTTTGGACCCTCTTCTCCCTCATGTTTAGCATATTAGTTTAGAGATTTTAAGACGTTCGTTCCATAAGTTTGGCGATTTTGAGACCTTTCGCCCCATTTCTTTGTCAATATTAAGACCTTTCGTGCCATTTAGGTGTCGATTTTTTTCCTGGCGAGCGATAGCAAGCCTGACATTTTAGACGGAACCACTACCGAAAAATGTACAAATTTATCTTGAAAAGCGGTCTTGGGGGTGTTTTTTTTCAAGCTTGATGGATGTCTAGCGAGGACACTCAAACATAATGATAATACATAAATTCACTGGCCAAAAATCAAGCACTATCCCCTTCACTATCTGGCTACTAACGGTTCTGATACGTACTTAAGGGGAGGTTTTTAGTTTTGGTCCCTAGATATCCTTCAAGCTTAAGATTACACCCCCTTGAGCCCCTTTCAAGATAAATTTGTACATTTTTCGGTAGAAAAATGTCCCGGCTGAAAGCCGGTTCCTCTTAAATTACAGGCTCGCTATCGCTCGCCAGGATAAAATCGACACCTAAATGGCACGAAAGGTCTTAAAATTGACAGAAATGGGTTGAAAGTTCTTAAAATCGTCAAACTAATGGGGCGACTGTCTTAAAATCTCAAAAGCAATGGGGCTAAACATGAGGGAGAAGGGGGTCCAGAAAAAAATCCCTCAAGTCGATATCTCCCCTTAACCCGTACAGTATCGGTGCCGTCATTTTCATAATATTCTAACAACTATGAGATGATTTTATTCAGCTTAGGAAGGACCTATTGCTATATTAAGGCAATCCCTATATGCAATTCTAACAAGATACTGAATGGCAAATGGTAAACCTTCAAGGTAGACAACATGGCGTCCAGGAAAACCAATATGAAGGGCGGTGATCCATCCGACCCTCAAGGGGGTAGTGCTCGTCGGCCGGGTTCCTTCTAAAATTACGGGCTCGCTATCACTCCTCATGACAAAATCGACACCTAAATGGCACGAAAGGTCTTAATATTGACAAAGTAATGGGGCTAAAGGTCTCAATAGCACCAAACTAACGGAACAAACGTCTTAAAATCCCAAAACAAATATGCTGAACACGAGGGAGAAGGGGGTCCAGAAAAAAGAGAGTACTATACCCCCTTAAAATTAGGCAGAGGGGTTTATAGGGGGCGAACTCTCCCGATAATACCTTTCCCCTGTTTTTGTTATCATCCTCCCCATCCCGTCGTCACTCCCGATAGAGGCGGCCAATATATTAAAGGAGGCTTAAGGGGAGATTTCCACTTGAGATACTTTTTTTCTGAATCCCTTTCTCCCTCGTGTTTAGTCGCATTGCTTTTGAGAGTTTAAAACGTTCACCCCACTAGTTTGGGGATTTGAAGGACTTTCACTCCATTTCTGTCAATTTTAAGACCTTTCGTGCCATTTAGGTGTCGATTTTTTCCTGGCGAGCGATAGCGAGCCTGTAATGTAAGAGGAACTGGCTTTAGGCCAGGACATTTTTCTACCGAAAAATGTACAAATTTATCTTGAAAGGAGGTCTATGGAGTGTAATTTTACGTTTGATGGAGGTATAGGGAACACACTAGAAATCTCCCCTTAAGGGGGTACTACTCGCTTTTTTGGGTCTAATTATGTATATATTCCTTTATCTTTTAGTTTCTCCCTAGACCTCCATCAAGTTTAAAAAAACACCCCCTAGACCCCCTATCAAGATAAATTTGTACATTTTTCAGTAGAAAAAATTACCGGCCTGAGGCCGGTTCCTTCTAAAACTACAGGCTCGCTATAGCTCGCCAGAAGAAAAAAAATCGACACTTAAAGGGCACGAAAGGTCTTGATAATGACAAAGCAATGGGGTGAAAGGTCTCAAAATCGTCAAACTAACGGAACAAACGTCTCGAAACCTCAACACGAATATGCTAAACATGAGGGAGAAGGGGGTCCATAAAAAGCGAGTACTACCCCCTTAAATTCATTATCACCGTCCTCTCGCGACTGGTGGCTAATTGGACATGGACGGTGTTTGTTGTGGGGTCATTACCTGAGACCCACTGATTAATAGCCCAGGGGAAACGGAGGCCAAACATTATATTATACTTCTTATCAGGGCGTCTATAATATGGTTGGCCGGGTAGGTGGAAGAGGCCCAGGGGTTTTGAAAGGCCGCCGACGAACTACTTCACTAAAATGATAAGGGCGTCACTCACAAGATATCCAGGTTATATTATACTAACAGGAAGATAAACCCAGGTCATGATCTGGCTGTTACAATCTGGTAGTTTTGTAAGTTTTTTCTGGTTAATTGTGCTAAATTTTCTCTAAACTAACCGGTCTTTGATAAAAGTACAAAAACGATGAATTTTGAATATATACAGATGGGCTTAAAATGCAGCATATAGAAAAAGCCCATATGATAAATACAGTACATATATATATATATATATATATATATATATATATATATATATATATATATATTATATATATATAATGTTCACTGTTGAATTATGCTCAGATAGATTTGAGAAATATTTCAATTGACGATTTGATTATTATTCATTTTTCTTTTAAGAGACAACGAATAGAAGAAGGAAAAAAAAAGAAAACAAAGGTTCATGTACTTAACGCATTCTCCATTCACAAATTGTTTGTACCAATTGGGTTTATACTGTTGTAAATTATTAATTGGTGGAAAGCAACTCCAATTAAGGGGGGTGACCTGCTTTTTGTTATTTCTCTCCTTTTCTCTCTTTCTCTGGCTTGTATCCATTCGGCCCCATTCAGCCAACTATTTTAAGACGTTTATCCCCATCTAGGTGTCGATTTCTTCCTGGCGAGCGATAGCGAGCCAGCATTATATGAAGAAATCCGGCTTCGCCGGATAAATTTTTCTATCAAAAAATGTACAAATTTAGCCTGCTGTCAAACAAAAATAAAAAATATGCTGGCTCGCTACCGCTCACCAGTAAAAAATTGACACCTGGATGGGGATAAACGTCTTAAAACAGTAGGCTGAATGGGGCCAAATGGATACAAGCCAGAGAAAGATAGAAAAGGACAGAACAAAAACAGGTCACCTCCCCTTGAAGATCCTGCGTGTTGCCTCGATGCTAGGACTCAACCAACATCCATTCCACAACGGTGAACAGCATTCCATCTGAGAACGCACATGACTTTTATATATAATGGCCAACTGCTCGTCAGTGAAGAATTCTCGAACTCTGTACAGGAATCCCATATACCTACCTAATGAACAATAACACTGCAGCGTCTATTTTTATTAATACAATCGTTTGAGCATATTCACTAATTCTGAAAGCACATATATTTTTCCTTTCCAGAGTCTCATAATTCCGTTGTAATTAACCCTCTCACATTTTTGACGCAATTTTGAGCCTATTAGGGATACTTTAAAGCCTTTGTTACCATCAGGGGTATTTAGAAACCTTTAGTTTAGTTACTTCAACCTCTGCAGTTGTCTTTGAGTTAGCTGTGGGCAGAACACTAATTTTGGAGAGGTAATTATAGGAGTGAGAGAACTCTATTTCTTATTGCTAATCAGACAACCTCTGCGTCATAAAAACGTGAAAGGGTTAAGCTATTTCATACTATCATTGTATTTCCTAATGATTATTTATATGAATCAGTTTGCAGCGCTCTTGTTTTACCTCTATTCAATTCACAATCACTACATAGAAATTGAATACAAAAAAACATCAACACAATAATCTTATTTTGTCTTCCATCTGTAGTCTTGGTAACCACGCCAAATGTACTAAATTACTCTACTACAGATCAACTACTGCACTCCCCCCCCCCCCCCCCCCCCCCCCCCCCCCCACCACCACACTCTATTTAGTTTGCAAGTAAATACATACCCTTAAGGGGAGGTATTTAGTTTGTTGCCTAATTTTTCATAAAGCTTAAAATTACACCCCCTAGACCCCCTTTCAAGATAAATTTATACATTTTTCGGTAGAAAAATGTCCCGGCCGGAGGCCGATTGCTCTTAAATTACAGGCTCGCTATCGCTCGCCAGGAAAAAATCGACACCTTAATGGCACGAAAGGTCTTAAAATTGACAGAAATGGGGCAAAATTTCTTAAAATGTCTAAACTACTAGGGCGAACGTCTTAAAATCTCAAAATCAATGGGGCTAAACATGAGGGAGAAAGGAGTCCAGAAAAAAATCCCTCAAGTGGAAATCTCCCCTTAAAGTGAGATGGGTCGTTTTTCTGGTCCCCCTTCTTCCTCATGTTTATCCCCATTTTTTTTCAGATTTTCAGACGTTCGGCCCCTTAGTTTGGCGATGTTAAGACCTTTCCTCCCATTTCTTTGTCAATATTAGGACTTTTCCTGTCATTTAGGTGTCGATGTTTACCTAACGAGCGATGGCGAACCTGCATTTTAAGAGTAACGGCCCGGACATTTTTCTATCGAAAAATGTACACATTTAGCTTGAAAGAGGGTCTTGGGGTGGTGTTTTTTAAAGCTTGATGGAGATCTAGGGAGGAAGCGATAACAAATTTTTTTTTTTTTTTTTTTTTTTTTTTTACATGAGCAAATAAATACGCCCTCCCCCATTAAGGGGAGATTTCCACTGGAGGGACTTTTTTCTTGACCCCTTTCTCCCTCATGTCTAGCCCTATTACGTTTGAGATTTTAAGGCGTTTGCCCCATTAGTTTGGTGATTTTTAGAATTTACGCCCCCATTCTGTCAATTTTAAGACCTTTCGTGCCATTTAGGTGTCGATTTTATCCTGGCGAGCGATAGCGAGCCTGTAAATTAAGAGTAACCGGCCTTTGGCCGGGACATTTTTCTACCGAAAAATGTACAAATTTATCTTGAAAGAGGGTCTTGGGGTGGTGTTTTTTAAAGCTTGATGGAGATCTAGGGAGGAAGCGATAACAAAAATTAAAAAATACATAGTTTTTATTTTATTTTTCACATGAGCAAATAAATACGCCCGCCCTCCCCCATTAAGTTACTGAGCCTTTTCCATCATCCTACATTTTATCTCTCCACTCGACGTAATTGGTTCTAACGATATTGTATGCAGGATTTATTATTTAAAGAGTCACTATTCCCCATACTGTCTGTATCTCAGCTCAAGACATAAATCTTATCTTTCATAAATAGTTGCTTAATACACTCGTTTCCCGATAAACATTGGATTTATGAACGTTTTCAATTTATTCTAAAGCTAAGTTATGGCATATTTTGACTTTCATCTCTGCAGTTCAGTATTATATATTTTCACCAACCAACTTCACTTCTAAACTCAATTAATGAAATCAACAAATACATGTGATACTCCAAGGACTCGAACCTAGGATACTCCCACCGAAATTCCGCGCACTTATGCATTACGCTATCAAGACAGTTCCATACCACTTCTTCATCGCTTAACTTTGCAGAATATTTGTTTAATCATCACTTATGCCGTTTAATTAACCAGTTGCCCGCCTCCTACTGTTTCCTCAATATATGTTTGTTTAATCTAAACTATCACTTGTGCAAGGTCTCTATACTGCACCACCTCTGTATCTCCCACTAACACCTAATTCCTATAAACTACCATAATTGGTGTTTAAGTAGCTTACTCTATATATACAGTATCTGTGTAGGTTATATACCGTCTCTAACACATCATTCTAGTTTATTCCACTTCTGCTCCAAAGACACACCACCGACGCTATCTCTCGACCTCCTTCTTGCATGGCTTCCAGCGAAACTCCTGAATATGGTGTTCAACTCCCTCTTAGACACCCTCTCCAAGCTAGCGTCCCCCCTGGAAAGTTACGAGGTTAGCAGGCCCTTGTTCCCTTGTGCCACGGCAGCTGTTGAGGTCGGTGAGGGTGTGATAATGGCCTCACTTCCCCGGCTGCTCCGCCCACATTACGGGTCCTTATCAGTCCACAACGCCCTCGCCTGCTATCTCCTCCTGTCGGGGTGCTGGGGGGAGGGAGTACGAGAGGAGAGGAGGAGGGGAGAATAGTCGCGGAGGAAGGATGAACGGGGAGGAGGAAGAAACTGGGAGAAGGGATGAACGGGGAGGAGGAAGAAACAGGGAGAAGGGATGAACGGGGAAGAGGAAGAAACGGGGAGAAGGGATGAACGGGGAGGAGGAAGAAACGGAGAGAAGGGATGAACGGGGAGGAGGAAGCAACGGGGAGAAGGGGTGAATGGGGAAGAGGAAGAATCGGGGAGAAGGAGGAAGGGATAAAGTGATATTTGAAACAGGGAAGAAAGATCGGAAAAGAGAAGCATGGGGAAGACGTAATGAGAAAAGAGTACTGGAAACGACAGATGATGGAACAGAAGGGACGTGAACAAAGGGAAGTAGAATGAGGAGATAGGCATCGCAGGATTCTGGAAACTGAGAAAGGAGATTAAGGGGAGATTTCCACTTGAGGGACTTTTTTCTTAACCCCTTTCTCCCTCATGTCTAGCCCCATTGTTTTTTGAGATTTTAAGATGTTCGCCCCATTAGTTTGGCGATTTTAAGAATTTACGCCCCATTCGGTCAATTTTAAGACCTTTCGTGCCATTTAGGTGTCGATTTTATCCTGGCGAGCGATAGCGAGCCTGTAATTTAAGGGTAACCGGCCTTGGGCCGGGAAATTTTTCTACCGAAAAATTTAAATATTTATCTTGAAAGGGGGTCAAGGGGTGACATTTTTAGATAGCTGGAGGAGTAGGAAACAAACTAAAAACCTCCCCTTAAGCGTGTACTGCTAGAAAAAATAGGCATAAGGGGATGATCGAAGTAAATGAGGAAGGAAAGAGACGAGGGCGATTGAGAGTAATCAATTGAAGGGAAACACACAGGGAACAGAATGAGCAAAGAAGTGGGGCAGTTGAACAAATAGTTGATACAAAGAACGAGGAACCAATTTCAAATGAAGGAAATTGGGTAAACATAGGAAGAACCTATGGAGAGGTAGGGCTATTGGAAAGAGAACCAGACACGGTTGAGCAGTAATGGATACAATAGGAAAACAATAGAGAAGATGAGGGAGAAATTGAGTATATATATTTATTAATTTAGAAAAAAAACAATGCAAAGAAAACGAAAAATATACTGCAAGATATATTCAAGGTTGATAGATATTGGGTTGTTCCTAAAGCCGGTATCACACGAGCGCTTTTTCCCTCAACATTTATCCTTAACAATGGTCTGGCAGCTTATGAGGTTAACATTTAAGATATTTTAGTTACCTACATTTATCTATCATCAATTTAGTTTCCGATATCACTGCCAAATATTCCAGAAATGTTGCCAGAATTTGTTTTGATCATCGAATGTTGACTATAAAAGCTCTCGTGTGTTACCGGCTTAAGAGGTTGGCGTTTTCAGGGGAGGCTACATCGATCATTATACGGCGTTAATTATTTTGTTTTGCCTGCTAAGAGATGAAATGACAGGTTGGCACCGACTGACCAGGCTCCTTGGGGCACAGTTAAAGTAATATATGTATAGACTGCAGAGCGGTATTTGGGGATAGAAATATGTTCTTACCTTGAAGAATATCTATATTTTACCATTTTTCCTTGATCAATAATAAATATAGTAACGTGACAATATGGACCCCATACAAATAGGCATGTAGTATGTTAATTAAATTTGAATTTGTTGGTTTCATTATTGCAAGTATTTATATATATTTATATATATATACTGTGTATATATATATATATATATATATATATATATTTGTATAGTAGAGTTAAGATATATATATTTAGTTTGGTGGAAGTTAACCATCTGCCCCCCAAATCCCTCTGAAGGTAGTGAAGCAGGCGGAGTAAGTGAGATCTACAGTGGGTGCTGTGACGGGTCGGGCTGGGTAATATGCTGGAGTGTTTGGTGCTGCGGACGGACTCATTAAGGAGGGATGGCCGTATTTATTAAGGGGGGATGGCCGTATTTATTAAGGGGGGATGGCCGTATTTATTAAGGGGGATGGCCGTATTTATTAAGGGGGGATGGCCGCATTTATTAAGAGGGGATGGCCGTATTTATTAAGGGGGGATGGACGTATTTATTAAGGGGGGAGGGACGTATTTATTAAGGGGGATGGACGTATTTATTAAGGGGGGATGGCCGTATTTATTAAGGGGGGATGGCCGTATTTATTAAGGGGGGACGGCCGTATTTATTAAGGGGGGATGGCTGTATTTATTAAGGAGGGATGGCCGTATTTATTAAGGGGGGATGGCCGTATTTATTAAGGGGGGATGGCCGTATTTATTAAGAGGGATGGCCGTATTTATTAAGGGGGATGGCCGTATTTATTAAGAGGGGATGGCCGTATTTATTAAAGAGGGATGGCCGTATTTATTAAAGGGGGATGGCCGTATTTATTAAGGGGGGATGGCCGTATTTATTAAGGGGGGATGACCGTATTTATTAAGGGAGGATGGCCGTATTTATTAAGGGCGGATGGCCGTATTTATTAAGGAGGGATGGCCGTATTTATTAAAGGGGGATGGCCGTATTTGTTAAGGGGGGATGCCCGTATTTATTAAGGGGGGATGGCCGTATTTATTAAGGGGGGATGGCCGTATTTATTTGCTCATTTATGTATTTTTTAATTATTATTTTAGGTTCCTCCGTAGACCTTCATCAAGCTTATAAAAACATCCGCCGAAGACCCTCCTTCAAGATAAGTTTGTAAATTTGTCGATAGAAAAATTTCCGGCCCGAAGGCTGGTTCCTCTTAAATTATAGGCTCGCTATCGCTCGCCAGGAAAAAATTGACCCCTAAATGACACGAAAAGTCTTAATATTGACAAAGAAATGGGGTAAAAGGTCTTAAAATCACCAAATGGGCCGAATTTCTTAAAAATCTCAAAACTAGTGGGGCTAAACATGAGGGAGAAGGGGGGGCCAGGAAAACGGCCTATCTCCCCTTAACAGAGAGGAGGGACTTACCAGGGGCCAGGGCACGACACATGCGCCATGGACACTTCACACCTTGGGCCACATCGTTATACAGTACTGGATGCCTTGCCATGATGGACACTTGGCCATACAAAACAAGTCACTACACCGGACACTTGGCCACACTTGACACCTCACTACACCGGTCACTTGGCCACACTTGACACCTCACTACACCGGTCATTTGGCCACACTTGACACCTCACTACACCGGTCACTTGGCCACACTTGTCACCTCACTACACCGGTCACTTGGCCACACTTGTCACCTCACTACACCGGACACTTGGCCACACTTGTCACCTCACTACACCGGACACTTGGCCACACTTGTCACCTCACACTACACCGGACACTTGGCCACACTTGTCACCTCACTACACCGGACACTTGGCCACACTTGTCACCTCACTACACCGGACACTTGGCCACACTTGTCACCTCACTACACCGGTCACTTGGCCACACTTGACACCTCACTACACCGGTCACTTGACCACACTTGTCACCTCACTACACCGGTCACTTGGCCACACTTGTCACCTCACTACACCGCGGTCACTTGGCCACACTTGTCACCTCACTACGCCGGACACTTGGCCACACTTGACACATAACCACATTGAAAACTTGGCCACACTTTACACTTCACCACATTGGACACTTTACACTTCACCATATTGGACACTTGGCCACACTTGTCACCTCACTACATTGGACACTTGGCCACACTTGACACTTCACTACATTGGACACTTGGCGACACTTGACACTTCACTACATTGGACACTTGGCCATACTGGGTATTTAGCTGCACTCAACACTTAGTCATACGGGACATCTCGCTACACTGGACATATTACCTCACTAGACACTTTACCACATCTATAAAATCATACATGTCCGTAGATCAAATTATAATAATTACATCAATTTTGTTTTGTACTAGCTTAACATATTAGTTGGAATAATAGCGAAACAGAGGTGATTTGGCCAAAGTAAATTATCATAATGTTTACCCAACGACAGGCAAACGTTTGCACTGATGAAAAACGTATATGTAAAGTTTATTATTCTATATATGTGGTTGGTGACAACTAAACACTCTTGATTTGGTAGTGGTTCGACTTGAAAAAAAGAAACAACGAATTATCCTATACATAAGACTCCGCTCAATTCAACAGATGTCACAACCTCACGCCTTCTGTTTCGCGGATCCCTATCGCTGTATGGTATGGCTCGTGTTTCTAATGTTGGGCTGCAGGCTCATTTCTCTGGGTTATTTATCTATTTGTTATATACAGTTTTAGGCCTGTAGTGTCTTTGTGTTATGTGGTATTGTGTGGTTTGATGTACAGTCGGCCTAATTAGTGATGTCTCGGCACCAATTATGTTTTAATCAATAATGGGTACCAGCAATATTTACACATAATTTCTTCTTTTTGAGTGAGATATAAAAACATGCTCCTACACTTACCCACCCTATTCAACATCTGACAGACATTAATACAACACAGAACGAGCCAAACATAACTACAGATGATACACGACTTATTAGCATCACCGTACACTTTGAAAGCTGTGTATTCGAATAAAAACAAAATAAGACATTCGTCCCATTAGTTTTTTTTGTTTTAAACTTTCGCTCCATTTGTGTCTTCGGCCGGAACATTTTTCTACCGAAAAATATACACACATGTCTAGGGGGTGTAATTTTAAGCTTCATGGAGGTCTAGGGAACGAACTAAAAACCTCCCCTTAACCCCTTTAGTACCGATTTGTTCTTGCCATTATAATCTGGACATTATTAGACGATGTTATCCAGCTTAGGGAGGACGTGTAACAATTAAAAGTCTTCAAACTATCTCGGTTATCCATATTTTTTTCTACCACGGTTTTCTCCTAAGCTGCATATAATCGTCTAAACATAGCTGGAATAACACAAAATACATCATCGGTAAGGAAGGGGTTAAGGTTGTGACATTTCCTGCAATTTGAAACCAAGACAAAGCACAAGTCATTAGTGCATAGAAGGAATTGTGTTTATTAACCTTCCATTAACTGTTGACTGTATACCCATTCCTGCACATGATGATGGTCAGCAGACGGACGACCGAAACCACTTATGATGAAATGCGGGTACCACTGATTATTATATTTATGACGACCTCGATAATCACCCCCCCCCCCCCCCCCTCCAGTTATTAATGTACGCTCCTTAAACTCCTCCAGGCTCGGGGCGTATTACCGTAATTGAAAAGCAAATCAATCAGCAGGATTTTCTCGCTTGTAATAATTAGCCCTCCCCAATGATTATATTCCGGCTCATTTGCATAAGAGCGTAAGCGGATCTGAATACGATGAAGGCTCCAAGAACAGAGGTGCGGCGATAGATTTTTGTACGGGCTTTGTTGGGTTCGAGTCTATATATATTTAATACTATCTAACATTGGACGATTAAAACCTGCATTTAAAGAAACTATGACGACTTGAGAAGGTGAACAGCCTGATATTGAAGTGACTGTGATGCAAACGGAATTTTTAATAGGTAGGAACTTGACAAAAATCCTGACCCCTTAACTTCTTATAACTCGAAATAAATGCAAGCAATCGGGCTGACGTTGCTATCATTTGGGAAGAGTCCACCAGGAAATAGGTGTGGATATTTACAGCCAGTTTGCTCTAGGTCCTTTGAGTTACAGAGAGGTCAGGGATTAAGATTATTGTCAAGTTCGTTGACACTACCTTATAGTGGCATAGACAGATAGTGTGGCAGTGAATTTGAGTGACAGAGTTACTGGTTGTACAATGTGATAGCATAATAGAAATAAGAGTTTTCGCGAACAAGGACTCAGGACAGTTTATATGAGAAACAAAAATTAGAATAAGTAAGCTTATGTAAATAAAATATAGAACACGGATCAAGGGAGCTTAACCACGCTGGTGTTCTCATCTTCGGGAGTAATGGGACCTTCAGCGAGTGTCTTCCATGCCAGGTTAGCTGCACACATATCAGAATAGAAACGGACACAGAGAAATCAAGTTATAACCTGGATGGGATGCAGGATATCTTCTCTTCTCAGTTCTGTACGCCTATGTTGGGGAGGGGGGGGGGGGGGGGTCCAAACCCTCTCTGGTAAAATGGGACATTGGCGAGATAATTAAAACAAAAATAAGTTACGTACGACACCCTTTTGTAAGTGCCATATGCATATAAAAATTAGAATGACAAAATAAGTATATAAAAAGTGAATAAAAAGAAGTTTACATTGTTGTAACGTTGTTCTATTAACATACAATAATGAAAGCAACAGTAGCTCTAACAGTAGTTTAAGGGGGGGATGGGCCGGTTTTCTGGACCACGTTCTCCCTCATGTTTAGCCCCAAAAGTTATCAGATGCTAAGATGTTTGCCCAATTAGTTAGTCGATTTTAAGACCTTTTGCCCCATTTCTTCGTCAATATTTAGAACTTTCGTGTTATTTAGGTGTCGATTTTTTCCCAGGCGAACGATAGTGAGCCTGTAATGTTGGAAGAACCGACCTTCGGCCGGGAAATTGTTCTACCGAAAAATGTACAGATTAATCTAGAAGGGGATCTAATGGATTTTTTGTTTTTTAAATTTGATTGAGGTCTAGGGAGGAAACTATAAAATTAATGAATACATGCAAAAATCGCCCAAAAAGTGACCCCACCGCCCCCCCCCCCCCTTAAGGGCGCTTTGGGGGGCTTGGGGGTCCTGAGGTGCAATAGGCTGGGAATCTTGGCTTACAAAGGAAATCAAGCAACAACAGATCTAGTGACTCTTCTAGGTTGCTTGTCCTCCAAAACACTGAGGATCAAGTGTCCAAACAGTGGTTTAGAATGGGTAAGGGAACATTGGAAAGGGAATTACAGCCCTGGAACTAATGTCCGTGGCAGGATTAGGAAGATAGTAGGGGACAGATGGGCTAGTAACTGAGGGGGGGATAAAATAAAGTTATTCATTTACAAACGCAGTCAGTCGCGGTTTTGATGCGAGATATTTGTCTAGGCGGAGTTTAAATGAATCAACGGTGATGCAGTCCAAAACGTTTCGGGGAAGCCCATTCCACAAGTTGAAAACTCGATTGAAGAAGAAATTCTTAGATTCGTGTGAGTTAAAAGATTTACCAATAATTTTGCAACCGTTTCCCCGCGTGTAATTAGATTGGTCGATAGTGAAGTACTTACTACAGTCCATATTGTCGATGGCTTTGATGATTTTGAACACTTGAATTAAGTCACCTCTTAATCTGCGCTGGGTTAAAGGAAATAGATTTATTTCTCTAAGACGCTCTTCGTATGGTTTGTTCTTTAGGCTAGGTATCATTTTGGTAACTCTACATTGAATTCGTTCTAGCTTGTTTATATCTTTTTGGTAATAAGGGCACCAGGATTGAACGCAGTATTCCAGAAGAGGGCGGACTAAGGAATTGTAAAGGGCTAAGGTAGGTTCACACATAGGCGAGTCGGAGCGCGAGGCCAACGCGAGTCACACTCGCCGCATACTCACCATGATGGAGCCCGAACCCAATGCGAGTAGCATCTGATGCGAGTATACACGCATGTAACACGAAAATAACACGAGTTTACATGAGTTTACACGAGTTTACACGAGTTTACACGAGTTTACAGGAGTATCCGCGAGTGTCGGCGAGTGTAACACGACCCCAACACGCACCGCCAAAATTTGAAAAATAACGGTCAAATTCCAGGGTACGAAAAGTGCGAGTTTACGGGAGTCTACACGAGTGTGACAGGAGTTTACACGAGTTTACATGAGTTTACACGAGATGAACGCGAGTCTACAGGAAGTTTACAGGAGTGTATGGGAGTCTAACACGAGTGTGTGCGAGTGTTGGCGAGTGTCAGGATACGTATATAAAGAGGCCCCCACTGGCACCATTATTCACACCACGCAACACCACCACGGACGGACGTATACTCTGCAGGATACAGCCCAACCCACCAACCCACCAACACACCATGTCCATCAGGAGGCAGAGAGCGGCAGCTGTGCTCATACTGAAAATGCAGATGCGTCTCCTAGACCTCGAGGAGATGGAGGAGAAGGAGGCTGAAGACAGACGTCAAGGGGAAAGGCCACGAATGAGAGTTTGGGCTAGGAGGTGGCTACTGAGACGGCCACAGTTCGGTGTGTACGAACAACTTATGGAAGAGCTTAAGAGAGAGGACCCCAAAGGATTCCGGAATTTCCTACGTGTGGACGTCCACCTGTTTAGGGAGTTGGTGGCACGTGTCGGGCCTAGGGTAGAGAAGCAGGACACCTTCTGGAGGGATGCTTTGTCACCTGGGCTGAGGATTGCAATCACACTCCGCTACCTGGCCACTGGTGACTCATATCCTAGCCTACAGTACGCGTTCCGTGTGGCCCGGAACACCATCTCCCTCATTGTGCCTGCAACATGCGAAGCCATCATTGCAGAATACCAGGAGGAGGTTATACGTTGCCCCAGGACACCGGCGGAGTGGAAGGATGTTGCCAGTGAATTTGCCAAGCGCTGGGATTTCCCGCATACCGTTGGTGCCATCGACGGAAAGCACTGTGCCATCAAATGCCCTCCAAATGCCGGTACAGAATTCTACAACTACAAAGGCTTCCACTCCATCGTGCTCATGGCTATTGTAGACGCCGACTACAAGTTCCTCTACTGTGACGTGGGTAATCACGGTAGCTCCTCAGATGGTGGTGTCTTTATAAGAACAAATATCAGAGCAGCATTGGATGGGTGCACCCTGGGACTCCCTGCTGCCGAACCCCTGCCCAACGACGACACACCTGTTCCCTACTTCCTGGTGGGTGATGACGCCTTCCCCATGCGAAGGTGGTTGATGAAGCCACACTCTACCCGGCAACTGACTGTACCGGAGCGGATCTTCAACTACAAACTGTCCCGGGCTCGCAGAGTTGTTGAGAACGCCTTTGGCATCATGGCAAACAGGTATGTGTTTGATTATGTTAAATGTTTGACCAGAAATATAGGTATCGGTGATGGCACCCTACTAATATGAAGTATACTAGTCAGGTATTAAATATACATGCTCGTAACCATTATCCCTATAATTAATATGGATTAATACACTCCCCCGTCTGCAAGTCCAGTTTTGACTAAAAATGATCCTAACCTTTATTTCCCTATTTAATATGAACTATACTATTCAGTGTTGAAATATACATGTTTTCTCTCTCCCTAATTCAGGTTCCGGTGCCTTCTCCACAGCATTCCCCTCCACCCGTCCCGTGTTGAGTCTGTGGTGATGGCGTGCTGTTGCATGCATAACCTTATGCGAATGAGGTTCCCTAATCACCACGCCAACCTAGCGGACGAGGAGGACCCTGAGACGCATGCTATCATCCCTGGTGGTTGGAGGGAGCTGTGGAACAGGCTGAATCCCCTCGAGAGACTATCCAGGAATGTCGTGACAGCCCAGGCCAAGAGGCAACGCCAGCACCTCACCGACTACTGCTCATCACCCAGTGGCAGTGTCCTCTGGCAGAACGACCTGATAGGAGGGTATGTATCCATATCTTGCCATTGCTTTCATTAATAATTTTGTAGTTTACATATTTTGATTATGTTGTTAATCATGTTTTAAATCCATTAAACCTCATTAATATATATTCTCTATTTGTTAATCGCTTTTTATAAAGTGTCATATATGTTTTGTATATAATATTTAATGTAAAAAAAAATATTTATTTATATTTCATGTTGGATATCAATCGGTATATTATTTCTTGTCATCATATATTCTTTGCATATATTGCACATCATTATTTATGTTTTACTATAAATATTATTCCAGAAACCTATTTCAATCATATTATATTTCTTCTTTTCCTGTCTTCATTATCGATGTTAATATCCATATTATTTATAACACAACTTGAATTCATATTAACTTATATTTTGTCGCTGTTGACAAGTCTTTTCCCTGTTTATAAAAGGAACCTTTCTTGAGAATGTTTACCCATCAACTCTAATAATATAGTTTGGATCCAAAACAACAGCGGGAGGCACATTATTCTTTTTTATTCATAAACATAGATATATAGCATGTTAATATATAGCCGAAAGTAATATAGTATATAAATATATACCAGAAAGTATAGAAATAATAAGAGATATTCATTGTATGTGTAGACATAGTTTTATATATTCGTCTTTCCATCACTGGTGGATTTATGACTTTATTTTTATACACAAAGGTTTCACACATTTTCGTCATCCCCAAGCCTGGGGGTGTTGACTTTGGTGTTCAACCTTGTTTATAGGAAGTTCCCTGGTGTTGGCGGCCTACTAGTAGCTGGGCTTGAGGGAACCGCTGTTGCAATGTTGGCGCCATGTGTAGGGGTAAGCGCCCCCGCCCACCAGTCATGTATATGTGCAGGAGACCTGAATGGCGTACCAGCCATCAGCTCTTGGAATGTTGGGTTTGTGAAGGCTGCTGGCATGCGTGATGGTCCTGGCTGGGGTTGCATCTGTGGTGGTGTGGTGTGCATCTGCGGGTGGGCTGGTGGTGTGGTGTGCAACTGCGTGGGGGCTGGTGGTGCTGTGCAACTGGGGGGGGTTTGCTGGTATCACCATCTGGGGTGACGTGGAGAGGGTGACCTCATCCCTGGCCTGAAGGACTTGCTGCATTATCCTCCGTGACAATATCTCCCCTACAGCGTCAGGGAGCCTCTCAAGCTGCTGCTCCAAGTACCCCACGAACTGTCCATACTTGGTCTCCTTCCCAACCAGGGATGTCACCAGGCGTGACATGTCCTCCCGCATCGCCTCCCGCGTCGCACTCAGCTGGAGAAACAAGAGTATGCAGGTTAAACACCTTTGGTACTTATAAAATAATACATACATGTCATGGTAATTTATGCTAATAACGTTTTTATGGTTTTCTCCTCCAGATGCATATGTCTTCCTCTACAGGAATTGATTGCGGTTTACAGCGTACACGAACATAGGATTTACATAATACTCTCGTAATGACTAATATACTCTCATAATGACATATGTTAAATATTTTCATATTTACCTCCACAGGTGAGAATGTCTCTACAGACTTCCGGCGCTTGTTCTGGGTGCTGCACCTGGCAGTGGGAGTTGTGTTGGTTGGAGGGGGCATGGCAGTGTCCTCTCCATCACTCTCGTCCTCGGCAATCACCTCCACATTAACATCCGGCGAGACGTCATCGGTCGGGTTTGGAAACTGAAACACAACAAAATTAATATATCCTATTTAAATAAGACCTTTAACCTATTTTAATATACTTAAATATATGTACCATGACAATATAAATAAATATAAGAAAATATTTGTTATGTTTACATGAAGCCTTCCATTATAAATGTGTGAATTCAAGTATATATGCAGAAGATAAGCATGATATTAACAGCCATGAATGAATATATGTATAAAATCATATGCACAAGATAAGCACGTTATTAACAGACATTAATAGCCTAGGTATACATGGTTAAATAATATTTTCCAAATGTGATAGAGAACAGTTATTTAAGTATATATTGTTTTAACACATATTAGGTATGTTTATATTAGTTCTAACCTTAGCTGTGACCTTGGTCTTTACGCGGGAGATGTGCCCTTTGAGGAAGTCAAACTTCTGCATGATCCAGGTGTCCCTCTCTGATAGTGGCTTGCCCTCGAATGTCCCAGGTGTTCCCGATCCACTCTTCATATCGGTCAGCTTTGAATACCTTGACCGCATGTTGCGGACCCAATGTGCCAGATTACCGCCTGTGTAAAGAGTAATATTTATTAAGCAAGGCCCCTTTATATATATGATTTATATCCGGAATTTCACAGGCCAAACATGGTTTGATAATACAATATTAGTTAATGCTGTTAAATAAAAGCGTAGAGGGATGTATATGATACTGGCAACACACATACATATATGCCAATTTAGCAAACTTTAACATAATAGTAATTATGTATTTCACGTATAAATCACATGGAATCAAACCAAGAACAGAACATCAAGGTATTATATAACTTATTACAATTAATATTGCATGCTGCATGTTTTGTTGTGGGTACTTACCTGTGACATTAACACCCAGGGTAGCAGCCTTCTCGTCGTAGGCGCGGAGTTTCCTGCGCGTATCTTTGTAGGCCTTGCTACGCTTCATATATAACATGGGGGTGTCCTTCACCCACTCGGCCAGCATGTCCTCAGTCTCGTCGCTCAAGATCACCCTTGTCAACTTATTCTTCTTAATGGCGCCATAACGCACAGGGCCCGCGCCGACAGGGGGGTCAGGGGTATCATCATCACTGTCACTGAGGCTACCTTGGGTGTCCTGACTGGTATGAGTATCCTGACTGGTCTGAGTATCCTGGCTGGTCCGAGTATCCTGGCTGTCGTCAGCATCAATATCGCCATCAAACACGTCCATGTCCTCATGTCCACTGGGCTGGCTGTCCGGCACAATGTCATCCGAGTCGTCCAAGTCTTGCGACGCAACAGGCCTCCTGGCAGGGGGTGCGATGCGGGGTTGTTCGGAAGGTGTAGCCTTGCCTTTCTTTCCAACACCATCACCACCCTTCCGAGACTTGGTGGCCGCCACCTTCTCCTTGGGCAAAGGCATGGTGCAGGGCAGGCAGGTAGGGCAGGCAGTGTGGTAGGGCAGGCAGGTAGGGCAGCGTGGTAGGGCAGGCAGCGTGGTAGGGCAGCGTGGGTCGCTGTGTGGCCCGGGTCAATGGGTCGTTGGTGGGGTGACGGTGGAGAGTGGACGAGCACCGCGGGCGGTCCCTTTTTATAGGGGGTGTTGAGGCGGTGGTGCCACCTACTCGCGCGGTGTTGCCAGCAGTCGCACACCACTCGCGTCGACTCACGTTACTTTCACCGTTACTCGCGTAGACTCACGTTGGTTTCGCATAGACTCACTTAGACTCACGTTAATATCGCGTAAATTCGTGTTTGTTTCGCATAGACTCGCGACATGTATTGTGAAATCCAGACCACCACGTGGGTACTATCGTTTACGCGTGTTACACTCGCGTGACCGCGTGTTACACTCGCGTTAACCCGTGATAACTCGCGTTAGCGTCGTGTTGACTCCTGATTGACTCCCGTTAAACTCGCCTTTGGCAATATTGGGGGTTTACTATAGTGTAGACTCCTGTTGTACTCGTGTAGACTCACGTAGACCCGCGTGGACTCGTGTAGACTCGCGATCATTAAATTTGTAAATAGTACAACGTGACTGTCACGCGAGTCTACATGAGTGTCACAAGAGTCTACAGGAGTTTACACGAGTTTACGCGAGTCTACGCGAGTCAACGCGAGTCTACGCGAGTCTATGCGAGTTGGCGGCCTACTCGCACTTGACTCTCCAATTTTTGTGTCTGCACAAAAATTTTGGCCGCGTTCGCGAGTCTACGCGGTCCACCGCGAGTCCACGCGAGTCTGTGCGAGTGTCGGCGAGTGTCGGCGAATTTGGGATAATCATTGGCGAGTGCAAAAAAATCATCACTCGCGTTGGAGTTGCGCTCCGACTCGCCTATGTGTGAACCTACCTTTAGGTATCCGATATGTAGTACTTTACATTTATCCGCATTGAAACTCATTTGCCAAATTTGGGCCCAACATGACAATTTATCTAGATTGTGTTGCATATCATCAACTTGTTCTGTTGAGAGTACGCCATTTGCAATTTTTGTATCGTCAGCAAATTTTGATATTGTACAGGTGAGACCCTCATCTATGTCGTTGATGTAAATTAGAAAGAGAATTGGTCCTAGTACCGATCCCTGGGGTACCCGCTACTTACATTGGTCCATTTAGATGCCTTACCGTTTATGACTACTCTTTGCTTTCTGTCGCTGAGCCAATTTTCTATCCATTTCAACACACCGTCTTGTATTCCATGCGCTTTTAGTTTTAGCAGTAAACGTTTGTGGGGAACTTTGTCAAAGGCCTTTTGAAAATCAAGGTATATAATATCTACAGCTTTACTCTCATCGTAGAGGTTGAGGATATCGTGGAAGAAGTCTAAGAGGTTTGTTAAACATGAACGTTTTTTTACGAAAGCCGTGTTGAGTATCTTTAAGTATGTTATTTTCCTTTAAGTGATTTACGAGTCTGTCTCGTATGACCGTTTCTAGCATTTTACATACAACTGAGGTTAAGCTAATTGGACGATAGTTACTGGGTAGGGATTTGCTGCCTTTTTTTAATATCGGTGTTACGTTGGCTAGCTTCCACTGATCAGGCATAGTTCCAGACTGCAAGGATTTATTGAATAGTAATGTCAGTGGTTTGGAGAGCTCATCCCTAGCTTCCTTTAGAACTCTAGGCGAGATTGTATCAGGTCCAAGCGTTTTATTTACCTTGAGTTTATCTAAACAATTCAATACTTCTCTCTCTGTAACGGCTTGTTCCTTTCGGGGCTGTTTGGTCAGTTTGGGCAATCTCCCAACATCATATATTAAGTTTTCTGTAAGTTTGTGTCTGCAGGATATCTGTAGGCGACATGAAACCTGGGGGACACCGATATTTCTATTAATGTAGCAATATATAGCCAAACACACCTGGACCCATTACCTTAATTATTTGTTTTCTTCATATTTTCGGCAATCTAGCTAAACCATCACCAGGAAACACATCTGATCCAAACATACAATACATACTCCAAAATACTCTTCAAACGGGATCTATAAATAAACCTATATTTTAAAGTCGTTTATATTATACTCAATCCATAGACCCAGAGGAGTCTATGACTCAATCACTTGATGAAAGTCTGATATTTCGGTGTGAGTATCCTGGGTTCGAATCCTTGGAGTACCACATGTATTCATTAGTTTCATTGATTTCATTAAAAAGGTTTGTTTGTAAGTTCATTGGTGAGTTAGTGATAACATGAATATACGAGAACAATCAGATAAACATATAAAAGGTTAAATCTACTTGGTCAGAATTATATAATAAACATATTAAATTATTTACATAATATACGATAATAACACATAAGAACAATTCTCAACACAACAATTAACACAGCACAACAATTCTTGAAACAAATATCATCATCAACTACAGTGATTTAATTATACGTTATTTTACTGTTGTTATATTATATTAACACAATTCAACTATCACAATTCGTATGATATTGTTATGATTAAATAGTTAGCTCACATGCGGCCGTTATTGAAATTCAAAATAACCGACAAAATATCCGTATTACACACGCCTATTATTCATAAGGGGAGATTTCCACTTACGGGATATTTTTTTCTTGACTCCTTTCTCCCTCATGTTTAGCCCATTTGCTTTTCTAATTTTAAGACGTTCGCCCCATTATTTTGACAATTTTAAGAACTTTCGACCCATTTCTGTCAATTTTAAGACCTTTCGTGCCATTTAGGTGTCGATTTTATCCTGGCGAGCGAAAGCGAGCCTGTAATTTAAGAGGAACCGGCTTTCAGCCGGGACATTTTTCTACCGAAAAATGTACAAATTTATCTTGAAAGGGGCTCAAGGAGGTGTAATCTTAAGCTTGGTGGATATCTAGAGACCAAACTAAAAACCTCCCCTTAAAGCAATGTTTTAAATTATTTATATGTCTAGTTCTATTGATGCCATGGCATAGTCAGTAGAGCGTCGGCTGTTGAACAAAGGGTCCGCACACACACACATATATATATATATATATATATATATATATATATATACATATATATTCGGGACTAATTGATATAATTTAATTCTCCTCCAGGCAAACATAGAGGTATCATTTATTTGTAGAATATCTCTTGAATACGCGTGAGCTACATGAACAAATATTTAGGCCTTAGCCAGGAGTCAATCCACAGTCAATCAGAATGAACTGTAAGATGCAGGTGATGGAAATGTACAGTAGATCCAGCAATCCCCCACCACCCTAGAATCGACAGTAGGTTTGGTTATTGATATACATGCTAGTCAGGTGGTGGTTTAGCATATGGTAAAGAGGTAATGTAGGTAAATTTATGCATATTAGACATAATACAGTTACGATAATTACAAAAGTGTAGGGATATGTAGTATAGAGGTATAATAAACTAGAAGAAAATTATAATTCATATCCCTAATATATGTCCCAAATCAGATCAGATCATTAAAAAATCGGTGATAAATTGCTTGTCTGATAATATTGATTTGAGATACTGTCGTGATCAGGAATTTCTGAACAATAATTAGTAAAACAATTATGATACTAAACCGAACTATTTGATAAAGTGCTTGAGTCACAAAAACAAATAGCTGGAATTCACAAATTTATGTTCACCGTCTTCGATATATAAACTGGAGATGCTTAAATATTCATGGCCTCGATTTTACATACGTCATGCTATTACAAAACTGACTAATTACATATTTGTTGTGATCAACTGAAATTCGTTATATACTATATATACTGTATATATGATCAAACAAATTCCGAGACTGCCAACGTTGCCAGTGACTGTACAAGAAGGTAGGAAGTGGGGTGGTCCTTGTCATTCTGTGGGGCTCACCTTCTTAACCTCGGCCCCCCCCCCGTCTGGTTTGTCTCACCCCGGCCAGACAGCTGGGGAGATCACTATAGGCCTATAGCAGGAACCCTTATCTTGGGCAAAGGCAACACCACAAGTAACCAGATTCTACCACACTACGAACACAAATATTGCATTATCCCCAGCAAATATCGAATAACAAACAAGAATGAGTTCGCTCGGACATATTCACCAATCCAGACCAATATGAATCACGATCTGTGTTCCTTTGCAATGTATATAAATATATTGTACAATATATAAAATAATTACAGTAATAGTAAATCATGCTTAAATATGCAGTATATCAATATTTACAAGCATGCAGTTTACTATAATTTAGAGAGTGCAATACGTTGTTTTAGAAAACATAAATTTCTGACGTTTTCTGATCTAACCATTTTGCAAGTCAGGTTGGGTATACTTTAAAAAATGAAATCAAACAATTGTATGCCTTTTGATATATCTGGAAGGAGTCGAATATATCAGTATACAAGTTTCTGAATGTGTATAGTAATGGATTTTAGAAGCAGTGGATCATTCTGCCTATGAGAGAGAGAGAGAGAGAGAGAGAGAGAGAGAGAGAGAGAGAGAGAGAGAGAGAGAGAGAGAGAGAGAGAGAGAGAGAGAGAGAGAGAGTTATAAGGAATAGTTAGTATCTCAACGAACTTTCGGTCCATTCCGGGGAGATACTCGAAGTGGAAGGAGAGATATTGTTTAGTGCACTGCATTAATTACAAAGTATGCAAAATACAATCTACTCTCTTCTTGAACTGTTCTGCAGACAAACTATTTACAAATTCTGAGGGAAGTTTGTTTCAGGTAGAACAGATGCTATATGTGAAAAAAAGTTTCCACAAATACTAGTGTTGAACCTTTTCAATTCTAAGTTCCAGAGAGAGAGAAAGAGAGAGAGAGAGAGAGAGAGAGAGAGAGAGAGAGAGAGAGAGAGAGAGAGAGAGAGAGAGAGAGAGAGAGAGAGAGAGAGAGAGAACGAGAGCGAGAGAGAGAACGAGAGCGAGAGAGAACGAGAGCGAGAGAGAACGAGAGCGAGAGAGAACGAGAGCGAGAGAGAACGAGAGCGAGAGAGAACGAGAGCGAGAGAGAACGAGAGCGAGAGAGAACGAGAGCGAGAGAGAACGAGAGCGAGAGAGAACGAGAGCGAGAGAGAACGAGAGCGAGAGAGAACGAGAGCGAGAGAGAACGAGAGCGAGAGCGAGAGCGAGAGAGAACGAGAGCGAGAGAGAACGAGAACGAGAGCAAGAGAGAACGAGAGCGAGAGAGAACGAGAGCGAGAGAGAACGAGAGCGAGAGAGAGAACGAGAGCGAGAGAGAACGAGAGCGAGAGAGAACGAGAGCGAGAGAGAACGAGAGCGAGAGCGAGAGAGAACGAGAGCGAGAGAGAACGAGAGCGAGAAAGAGAGAACGAGAGCGAGAGAGAGAGAACGAGAGAGAGAGAGAGATCAGAAACATCGGCCTATCAGCATTTTCGTGTCCACCCCACTAGAACAGAAATCGAAATGTTTGTCCAGATGTCCTGTCAACAATAATCTCAAACGCCCTACAAGTGTACCTGGCCCTCCAAATTCCCACCACCGATTTCCCTACAGATTTCCTTATCCGTTTATTATTATTCCTTTTCTTCCTCCTCCTTAAGGGGGGTCACCGTTTTTTTTTTTATCTCTCTCTCTTTTTCTGTCTTTCTTTGACTTGTATCCATTTGGCCCCATTCAGCCAACTGTTTTAAGACGTTTGTCCCCATCCTGGTGTCGATTTATTTCCTGGTGTCGATTTATTTCCTGGTGTCGATTTATTTGTATGGAGAAATCCGGCTTCGCCGTTTCTATCGAAAAATGTACAAATTTAGCTTGCTGTAAAACATATATATATATATATATATATAAATATGCTGGCTCGCTAGCGCTCGCCAGGAAAATATTGACACCTGGATGGGGGTAAACGTCTTAAAACAGTAGGATGAATGGGCCTGAATGGATACAAGCCAAAGAGAGAGGGATAGAAAGAGAAAAAAGCGAGGTAGGCTCCCTTAACATTCTTCAACTCATCCTCCATTCCCCCCCACCCCCCTCCTCCTCATTGGAACCCTCATTCTTCCCTCTCTCGATAATGATGATGATAATCATCTTAATTATTTGTCAGCATCATTATCATCATCATTTATTCCACCGTTGAGTTAATTCATTTGTTCTCAAAACTATCCATCCTACTCCTTCCCTTTCTCCTGCTCCTCCCCCTCTTCCCCCCATACTTAAATAAACTGACGGTGATGGCACAATTATCCATTTAGACTTGCCTACTCTCAAAATAAGACATTCTTTATTTGTGATTTACTTGTCAGCAAAGCTTTTGTCCTCCTTCTATTATATATTCAAGCATGAACATCTTGCTATACACAATTTTAAATGCTAAGTATATTCTCAAGAACTAAACTGTGAATGTTAAAGAGTAATTTAACAGTCACAAGTTCATCATGTCTACACTATCGGGGATGGAACTTTTGTGATGAACTGTAGGTCTAGGACCAGAGCACCCCCATTACTCTGTGGGTGACGTAAACACAATGGCGATGAACTCTGATATGTTCCCACGATCATTTCCTGCCCAGATCTGAATAATAGTGGAGTGTGTGTAGGGCAGATGGTGGTACTGGTGTTGGGGAGTATTGGTGGTGGTGGAGTACTGGTGGTGGTGGAGTATTGGTAGTGGATGAGAACTGGTGGAGGGTGTAGGAAGCTAATGGTACTGGTGTTGGGAGTACTGGTGGTGGAGGAGTACTGGTGGAGGATGTAGGAAGCTAATGGTACTGGTGTTGGGAGTACTGGTGGTGGAGGAGTACTGGTGGAGGGTGTAGGAAGCTAATGGTACTGGTGTTGGGAGTACTGGTGGTGGTGGAGGAGTATTGATGGTGGAGGAGTACTGGTGGAGGGTGTAGGAAGCTAGTGGTACTGGTGATGGGAGTACTGGTGGTGGAGTACTAGTGATGGTAGAGGAGTATTGATGGAGTGTGTTGGCAGATGGTGGTACTGGTGTTGGGAGTACTGGTGATGGTGGAGGAGTACTGGTGGAGTGTGTGTAGGGCAGATGGTGGTACTGGTGTTGGGAGTACTGGTGATGGTGGAGTGTGTAGGCAGATGGTGGTACAGGTTTTTGGAGTACTGGTGATGGTGGAGGAGTACTGGTGGTGTGTGTAGGCAGATCGAGGTACTGGTGGTGGGGGAGAACTGGTGGTGGTGTGTGTAGTGCAGATGGTGGGGAGTACTGGTGGTGGTGGATGAGTAATGGTGGAGTGTCTGTAGGCAGATGGTGATAAAGGTGGTTGGGAGTTTTGGTGGTGGAGGAGTACTGATAGAGTGTGTATGCTGATTGTGGTACTGACTGAGTAGTGAGAGTACTGGTTGAATGGTGGGGAGTACTGGTTGAGTGGTGGGGTGTACTTGTTGAGTGGTGGGGTATATTGGTTTAGTGGTGGTGTGCACTGGTTGAGTGGTGGGGTGTACTGGTTGAGTGGTGGGGTGTACTGGTTGAGTGGTGGGGTGTACTGGTTGAGTGGTGGGATGTATTGATTGAGTGGTGGGATGTACTGGTTGAGTGGTGGGGTGTACTGGTTGAGAGGTGGGATGTACTGGTTGAGTGGTGGGATGTACTGGTTGAGTGGTGGGGTGGAGTGGGGGGGTGTACTGGTTGAGTGGTGGGGTGCACTGGTTGAGTGGTGGGGTGTACTGGTTGAGTGGTGGGGTGTAATGGTTGAGTGGTGGGGTGTACTGGTTGAGTGGTGGGGTGTACTGGTTGATTGTTGGGGTGTACTGGTTGAGTGGTTGGGTGTACTGGTTGAGTGGTGGGGTGTACTGGTTGAGTGGTGGGGTGTATACTTGTTGAGTGGTGGGGTGTACTGGTTGAGTGGTGGGGTGTACTGGTTGAGTGGTGGTGTGCACTGGTTGAGTGGTGGTGTGCACTGGTTGAGTGGTGGGGTATATTGGTTTAGTGGTGGTGTGCACTAGTTGAGTGGTGGGGTGTACTGGTTGAGTGGTGGGATGTACTGGTTGAGTGGTGGGGTGTGGTGTACTGGTTGAGTGGTGGGGTGTACTGGTTGAGTGGGGGAGTGTTCTGGTTGAGTGGTAGGGTGTACCGGTTGAGTGGTGGGGTGTACTGGTTGAATGGTGAGGATTACTGGTTGAATGGTGGGGTATAGGCTACTGGTTGAGTGGAGGGGTGTACTGGTTGAGTGGTGCGGTGTACTGGTTGAGTGGTGCGGTGTACTGGTTGAGTGGTGGGGTGTACTGGTTGAGTGGTGGGGTGTACTGGTTGAGTGGTGGGGTATAGGCTACTGGTTGAGTGGAGGGGTGTACTGGTTGAGTGGTGCGGTGTACTGGTTGAGTGGTGCGGTGTACTGGTTGAGTGGTGGGTGTACTGGTTGAGTGGTGGGGTGTACTGGTTGAGAGGTGGGGTGTACTGGTTGAGTGGTGGCGTGTACTGGTTGAGTGGTGGGGTGTACTGTTTGACTGGTGGGGTGCACTGGTTGAGTGGTGAGGATTACTGGTTGAGTGGTGGGGTGTACTGGTTGAATGGTGAGGATTACTGGTGTGTGTATTAGTTAACACATGGCGGTACTAATGTTGCGTTGGTTATACTGGTGATGGAGTATTGGAGAGTACTGGTGACGTAATACTTGTTGAGTCCTGGTAGAATGTTGGTATACTGGCGGTGGAGTTTGGAAGTACAGATGGAGTGCGGGTAAAGGAGTAGTATTAGTAAAGTATATATAGTACATATGGAGTGTACTGGTAGAGAGTATAGATAGATTTGGAATATCAGAAAATGAAGAGTGTTTTGGAAGAAAAGGAAACCTAGGAGACAGAGCAAGAGGAAAAGGTGATTGGGAGAGGAAAAGTGAAAAATTATATTATATGCAGCGAATTATAATTGCATTGATAATAGTATTAAAGAGAATAGAGAAATTATAAGACAACAAGCATTTTACAGGAAATCGAAATAAAAGGGAAATAGGAAGAGGGAATATTTGAAGACAGATATCTATTAAAAAATATGTGTATTATGCATTAGAATGATTAGATGGAGGTCGGTAAGATGTATATATGAGAGAAGAGTTGGGTATACAAAAAGAAAACACATATTTTGGAATAGTATATATATTGGGTACATTAGCGGATATATACATTTTACACAAGAAAGGCGAAGTAGATATACAGGAGAATTTTTAAAATATACACTGTTAATATCGTAACAATACGGTATATTACCTCTTTATGATCTCCAGAACGAAAATGTGGTTCAGCTAAGGATTAATTCATTTACAAAACTGGTCGGAGTATTTCTGGTGTTTTTTTGTAATCATGTTTGTTCTGTAACCTAGTAATCCTTCCACAAATCAGGCTCTTTCAATGTTGTATGAGCTATTGGGGAGGCCAGACATGCATCAATTCACGCCAATGTCGTCCCCATTGAACTAACCACCGCCAACATTGAATGAGAGATCCACATGCGAGGTTTTCAGAATAAATGGTTAAGATCATGTCTAATACGGTATATTAATATGAATACCATTGTAATATTTGCAGAATATATTTAATAATAATTAAGCACAGAATGTACCATAGGAGAGTGTATGGTGACTGAGAAATAAGAAAGGATATCTTAACATTTCTTAAAAGAGTACCATATATTTTCAAAATAAAATAAAATCGTTTTAGCTTGGATTCAGTATAGCCACAGGATTAATTTATAACCACATTATTCAGCCAATACTGCCTAGAAGAATCTGTATAAGAGACATGAAGTTGGGAGGATGTCGACTGTATCTACTGTATACACAAATCAAGGGGAGATGGGCCGTTTTCAAGACCCCCTTCTCCCTCATGTTTAGCCCCATTAGTTTTCAGATTTTATGACGTTCGGCCCATTAGTTTGGCGATTTTAAGACCTCTCGCCTTCTTAGTCATTATCAAGACCTTTCGTGCTATTTAAGTGTTGATTATTTTCCTGGCGAACGATAGTGAGCCTGTAATTTCGGAAGAAGGCCGGGACATTTTTCTACCGAAAAATGTACAAATTAATCTAGAAGGGGGATCCAATGAATGTTTTTTTTTTTTTAAGTTTGATGGAGGTTTAGGGAGGAAACTAGAATAATATATATATATAAAATAATCGACCAAAAAATAAACCCTTCCCCTTTTATTTATTATCCCCTTAGTCCAAGCTTCCAAGATACTGCTTGAATAAATAATTGACTACTCTGAGTTACCTTGACCAAATGTCCACTTATGCATCTTACAGTATTTGTATATTATAGTTTCATTACATATGGTGTGTGTGTGTGTGTGTGCGTGTGTGCGTGTGTGTGTGTGTGTGTGTGTGTGTGTGTGTGTGTGTGTGTGTTACTCAGTTACTTGTTCGTCAAGGGGAATCCACGCAATGCGAGCTAAGCTCATTATTATCGCGCCTCCTTAACTGGGAATGTATTGCGTGAAATGCATGTTAAGTGTTTTATGTACTGTTGGAATGGCTGTGGATGTGTGTGTAGTCTGTATTTTAGCCAATTGGCGACATTGGAAAGGAAGGCTTAGGGTGGATCTGTATGGTACCATTCTCACTATAGACGGTACCGTCTCGCCCGAAGGCTTAGGTAGCCATCAGCTTAGGTGAACCATATGATACCCATCTCGCCTTGTACCATTTTTGCCAACCCCAGATGGGACGTCACAACGTCGTCCACTTATTCCAGGTACCTATTTACAGCTAGGTGAACTGAGGCTAACACATGAAAGGAGACAAGCCCAATTTGTCTCCGCCCGGCCGGGGATTGAACCCCCGACCCCTCGTGTGTGAGACGAGAGCTCTACCTACTAGGCTACGGGCTGTGTGTGTGTGTGTGTGTGTCTGTGTGTGTGTGTGTGGTCGTAAGTTTGCTTTGCAATATGCCTACACATGCTGGTATATACATACATCAACTTTTTTTGTTTTTCAATAGATATAATGAAGCTTAATAATACTATTTCAATTTCATACCAATGCGTTGTCTGATTTTGGTTCATATTTGTGTTTGGAAACACTTTCAAAATAACGAGAGAAGTAATATGCAAATCAGTGGTTCACCCGAGGGAACTTTGGTGAGGCTTTCTTTGTGTAAATGATATATTTCAGTTTGGCCATGGTATTACCACTTTTCATGTGATTGTCTCCTTACATGGACACAAGACTGGTGCGATGTTCTAAGAATCTATAATATCTAAACTGAAATGGGCTAAAGAAATGTATACAAAAGCTACATTATTTTAGGCTAGGCTAAGTTAAGGGGACACTGACTGCTTTTTTGGCCTATAAATTCATTAATTCATAAATTCTTAGTTTCCTCGCTAGACATCCCTCAAACTTAGAAAAAACATCCCCTAGACCCCCCCCCCCCCCACCTCAAGATAAATTTGTAAATTTTTCGGTAGGGCCGGTTCCTCTTACAATTACAGGCTCGCTATCGCTCGCCAGGAAAAAATCGACACCTAAATGGCACGATAGGTCTTAAAATTGATAACGAAATGGGACGAAAGGTCTTAAAATCGCCAAACAAATGGGCCGAACGTCTAAAAATCTAAAAAATAATGGGACTAAACACGAGGGAGAAAGGGGACCAGAAAAACGACCGTCTCCCCTTAACAACAATATATCGGTGATACCGAGTGTAAAGTCACTCTTAACAAATCGTGGACTTCTGTTTGCTTCTCTTTCTCAAACAAAATTGGTTCTATAAGATATTTGTTTAACACTGAAATGTAAATATGGTTATATAACTAACGTTAACACTGACATTCCTAAAACAGTTTCCATAAATATATATATATATATATATTGCCAGACGCCGTAATTCCTGAGATTGGGTGGCATAACTACAAAGGCGATTTTGTATCCATGTCGGTTCGAACTGGTCCATCTGGGTTGCAAAACAAATAAATCTGAGTCTGTGTGGACCGTATGTGGACACGGGGACACAGGTAGTAGCTCCGGGCCTGGGATAGAGTTGCCAATTTAGCTACGTCTTTCTCACTTAATTTAGAGGTATCTACTTCGGTCTAGAGGCATATATTTACACCTATGCGAGATAAATTCCAGCAATATTTTGGAGATTTGAGACATTTTAGAGTAGTTTTCTAGAGATTTTAGCATCATTCTAGTGATTTCCGGCTTTTATTTACTATCAAGAGGACATAAATCTAGCAATATTCTGGAGATTTGAACCACTTTAGAGTAGTATTCTAGAGATTTTGGCATCATTCTAGCGATTTTCGGCTTTTATTCACTATCAAGCAGACTTATGTTTGAAACCCTGCCGGGCCAGGTTATGAAGTGAGAGCACCATCGCGTGTCCAATTCAGGCGGAGTGGACATGAGATGCAGCCTCCCAACACGATACAACCAACTAGGGCACTCTACCGGGAGAATATAGGGGTCTATCTTCGTGTTCATGGCGGCCACGATATACACTTTTAATCCTGGCATATATTTGCGTTTCTATTTTGTACTTAACGGAGGCATAGAGTTTATTTGTTGGCCTATTTATTTATGGATTCTTTGGTTTCCTTCCTAGACCTCTATCAAGCTTAATAAAATACACCCAAAAAAATTCTAGATAAATTTGTACATTTCGGTAAAAAAACGTCCCGGCCGAAGGCCGCTTCCTCTTCAAATTACAGGCTCGCTGTCGCTCTCCAGAAAAATATAGATACCTAAATGGCACGAAAGGTCTTAAAATTGACAACGAAATGGGGCGAATCACCAAACTAATGGAACGAGCGTCATAGCATCTCAAAACGAATGGTGCTAAACACAAGGGAGACGATGGTGCAGAAAAACCCTACATCCTCCCTTAATCCTGGCATATTATCTACCTATATATTTTGTACTTTATGACATGTGACGACTTAACGACGTGTGACATATATCCACTGCTTGGAGTATATACGGATAACTTCAATAAGTCTGACAGATCAAGGGGCGAGGGAACGCGAAAGTGGTACCGGACCCTAAGAATAGGAACTTTAAATGTAGTTTCATTTCGGGCTCTGTCTCGAATCGGCCACCTACAGCTATGGGATATGTGCCTGAGTATATATGTATGTATATTATACATACATATATACTTCTCTCGTTTATCACCACTGATATTCATAGAATCTTGCATGAACACGTTTTGTGACTTTGCCATACTGTGGTCTACAGATGATGGCCTACTTCATAGTTAAGTCTCTTACTTTCCTCCGTGACAAAGACACAGGAACGGTGAACGGACTTTTGTAGTTAACTGACCACTACGGTATACAAACACGAGGTTTGCAGGAAGATGGTTACTGTAAAGGGCCTATCATAGTTTCTCCTTACAGAGGGCAGTGGACGTCCTCTCACGCGTTCCTACCCTGATCCATCTCGTGGTCTGTGTTTTGGTGTTATGCCCGCGAGGTCACACGATCCCTGTGCCACACGCAACTCGGGCAGATACTGATGTTGCTGCTGATGATGTTGCTACACTCGATCGGGAAGGCTTGATTAATTCATTCATCAAGTGTGTCAACGTGTACCCCACCCACGACGCTGTGTATGGAGGTTTTGCAGGCTTTCTTCATAACAGCAGGTTAGTGTACCCTATCCTCTGGTATAGATTTAAGGGGGGTGACATGTTTTTGGTCTGTCCTTTTCTATCTTTCTCTGGCTTGTATCCATTTGGCTCCATTCAGCCTACTGTTTTAAGACGTTTATCCCCATCCAAGTGTCTATTTTTTACTGGTGAGCGGTAGCGAGCCAGCATATTTTTTATTTTTGTTTGACAGCAGGCTAAAATTGTACATTTTTCGATAGAAAAATTTCTCCGGCGAAGCCGGATTTCTTCATATAATGCTGGCTCGCTATCGCTCGCCAGGAAGAAATCGACACCTAGATGGGGATAAACGTCTTAAAATAGTTGGCTGAATGGGGCCGAATGGATACAAGCCAGAGACAGAGAGAAAGGGAGATAAATAACAAAAAGCAGGTCACCCCCCCTTAATGACCCTCGTTTTTACCGATTACATACTTGTACTATACATGTTTTTATATAACCTTGAAAGAACAATTCACAATATTCTGAGGCGTGTTGCATAGATGTGTGAAGCTTGGTATTTACTACGATAACTACACTTGGCCTAGCTATGGCAAGGTAAGGATAACACATACCTTATACTTGATCATATTTTGAACAGCCGGTACGGTACAATCGCGCTAATAAGTGATGTCTCGGCACCAAGTATGTTTTTATCAATAATTGGTATCAGCAATATCTAAGCTTCATTTCTGCTTATCGAGTGAAATATACAACCATGTTCCTACACTTACCCACCCTTTACAACATCTGACAGACATTAATACAGCACAGAGCAAGCCAAACGTAATGGCAGCTGGAACATGACTTATTAGCGCGACTGTACAGTAAGTTTTTTCTATTTCGATCCTATCTTAATCGTTCTCCCACAACTTCCGCAGATCATAAGGCTCAGGAGTGGAATCTGTAGTTCCTCTATTGAAATGAGCTTATACCGGCAACGTCTTTTTAATTTTATTCTAACTATATTTAGAGGATTTTGTGCAGCTTAAGAATGATCTGTGGTAGTCTAAAAGGTTAAGTGAGATTGTTCAAAGCCTGTTAACTGCTGGAGGCCCTTTTGAAACTGAATAAAACGGTCTAATAATAGCCAGAATATATTTAAAAGGACGTCGCCGGTACAGAAGGGGTTACGGGTGGATGGGCGTATTTTTGTCTTCATTTATATTATCTTTATATATCTCTTTTAGTTCCCTCCCTAGACCTCCATCAAACTTAAAACACACATCCATTAGATCCCCCTTCTAGATTAATGTGTACATTTGTCGGTAGCCGGTTCTTCCAAAATTACAGGCTCACTATCGTTCGCCAGGAAAACAAATCGACACTTAAATAGCACGAAAGGTCTTAATATTGACAAAAAAAGGGGTGAAAGGTCTTAAAATCGACAAACTAATGGGGCAAACATCTGAACATCTGAAAAACTAATGGGGCTAAACACGAGGGAGAAGGGGGTCTAGAAAAAGACCCATCTCCCCTTAATGCTACACTTTGCTGGAGGTGCCATTGGGGAGGAAAATTGTCTTGTGTGTGTGAAAGGGTAGAGGAGACCATATTTTACCCAGACAGTACCAGGGACGTCCATCATATTACCATATTCTGGCAACTGTTAGACGATCTTATTCGGCTTAGGAAGGACCTCTAACAATAATAAGGCTTCCAACTATCTCAACCAACCTTTATAACTATCATAGATCCTTCCTAAGCTGCGTAATATCTTCTAAATATAAACGTCATAGGTTCGCACAGTGCCATGAAAGTTGGCACGCGTATAAAGATGATCCACCAAAGACAACAAGGGGGAGGACCACAATAGGTGCTCCAATCTTCGGGGTATAATGAATTATTTTAAAACAACCAATATCTGTCTTTCTTTCTCTCCCTCTCTCTTCGGCTTGTATCCATTCGGCCCCATTCAGCCTACTGTTTTAAGACGTTTACCCCCATCCAGGTGTCAATATCTTACTGACGAGCGGTAGCAAGCCAGCATATATATATATTTGTTTTGACAGCAATCTAAATTTGTAAATGTTTCGATAGAAACGTGTCTCCGGCGAAGCCGGATTTCTCCATAAAATGCTGGCTCGCTATCGCTCGCCAGAAAGAAATCGACACCTGGATAGGGATAAACGTCTTAAAACAGTTGTCTGAATGGGGCCGAATGGATGCAAGCCAGGGAAAGAGAGAAAAGGAGAGAAAGCTAAACAAAAAAGCCGGTGACCCCCCTTAACGGAACATCCAACCAACCTGGCAAAGCTCAACCTTCTGGGAAGTATGAACGGCATGGCCAATGATAATAATGCTTATGATCGGTCCACCACCTATACACCTGGCCACACGATGACCACGTATATACCCTCACCCCTTGTACTGTACAGGCTGGCTCAAAAGCTATTCTTTATACCTTGAGTTAGTTAGCTTAAATAAGACTGGAGAGGTTATTAACCTTCTGGTATATTAAACCAGCAAACTGCAGGTCAAGTACAATTTCGAGAACTCCAGTCCCTTCATACCTTTAGCTGATTTTCGTGTCATAAATCCAAACATATTAATTTGACCAGCAGCAATGAAACACTTTGGTTGTGGAAGACCGTTGAGTTAACCCCTTATGTACCGGCGACGTCTTTATATTTTTATTCTAGCAATATTTACACAAGTTTGTGCAGTTCAAGAAGGATCTGTGGTATTACAAAAGGTTAAGCGAGATAGTTCGAAGACTATTAGTTGCTGGAGGCCCTGTTTAAACTGAATATAATGGTCAGTAGCCAGAATAATTTTAAAAGGACGTCACCGGTACTGAACGGGTTAACGGTCACTTCACAAGCAATTTGTTTCATCCAAGTTCCCTTCGTCCACATTCAGGGACGACTCGAATACCTAACCTGACCTAAACAATTCTAAGTTGATGTCAAAACAGATGAAATTTGCGCAAAAATACAACTGAATATTGATGAAGGCAACGGAGGAACGTCTATAGGTAACGAACGAGCTATTGGCATTTATGGTCCGGAAATTTATATTAAATATTATAGTAATTTAGTCAACTGTAATAATCTACATCCAGTCTTATTTTGGATACCGTGTAGAGAGACTGCCGAATTGCCGACTTGCGAGTGTCGTTCTATAAGGAAGTTGGAGCTGTAGACAACGATATTTAACAGAATTTACAGCTAAAATACGGTCGTAGTACATTTAGAAGTACATAAAACCCAATTCAACATACCATTTATCCATTAGAAACGTACATTATTATTGCATTTCTGTTTAATATCGAGGTTCACGGCTCCAACTTCTTTACAGCCCGAAACTCGCAAGTAGTCAATTGTTGCAAGGATAAAGACGCTAATTAAAAGTTGCCGGAAAGAGCGTTCGTGTGATTCGACATTTGCTCGTATTGTCTGGAAGTTAACCCGTTCTGTACCAGGGACGGACTTTTCATCACATTCTGACAACTAGTAGACGAAGGACCTCTAGCAATAATACGGCTTAAAACAATCTCAACCAACCCTTTTAACTACCACATATCCTTCCTATGCTGCATAATATCTTCTAAATATAGCTAGAATATAATATAACACACATCTCTGGTACTCAAAGGGTTAACGGTGCCTCATCAGAAACCTAAACACTAAAAGAAGGATTCAGCTTTGGCGTGATAATTTTTTTTTTGTGTTATAACATAACATCGTACTTGCCTAAAACTTCATACCTAATACATTTTTTGAACAACTAAACAGTTGTAAGTTGATACACCTAGTTATAAGTAACACCCCGTTCTTAACATAAATCATCAATTACAAACCCCAATATATTTGAATAAACTAATGAAAGTATATGGTCCTTCCGGGATTCGACCTCGGGACACCACACCCAGAACATAAACACCTAAACCATTACACCACCAACACATACCTCGAACATTGCTGGCACGAGAGCTACATTATAAATTAGCTAGATAGGCTACAATGGTTATATACATATGTCACATCATAAATTTATGGGAATCTGGGCCCAGGTTTGCAAACGAACTTTTGATTCCACCTATACGTGCCCTGAGAACTTGGGGAATTTCTGGGAAGGTGAGTGTCATTGCTGGGCACCTTTTATAATGGGGGACTTCACGATACGCTCATCTGTACGGCGTTGTATTTTTCATTGTTTTTATTCTCTCATCGATGTCTTGCCAGGTTTTTGTGACATGATTGCTGTGTTTGCATCGTACGGATATGCCTCAACCTGTAATTCACTGCACTGTTTTGAGTCGCTCTGTATTTCACAGCAATGCAGCAAACTATATTTTGCTTCCATTGTAGGAAGTTATTTTTTGTATTGTGATGTTTATTATTCCAATATATTGTCGTTAATTGCATTATGTTATGTATTTCCTCAAAGAACATTTTATATGATTGTCCTCAATTTGATGTGATGTACTGTACATTTTACCTTGACTGATACAGCAGAATACTGATTAATTTTGCACAGAGTTTAATATACTGTATATGTAAATATGATGAAGTAATGTGTATTGTATGTGTTACTTTGGGCATCTGCGTTCACAATAATACATTGCTTACACAACTGTAAGGGGAGATGGGTCGTTTTTCTAGACCCCCTTCTCCCTCATGTTAAGCCCATTAGTTTTCATATTTTAAGATGTTTGCCCCATTAGTTGTTGATTGTAAGACCTTTCGCCCCATTTGTTGTCAATATTTAGAATTCGTGCTATTTAGGTGTCGATATTTGTTCCTGACGAACGATAGTGGGCCTGTAATTTGGGAAGAACCGGACTTCGGCCAGGACATTTTTCTACCGAAAAATGTACAAATTAATCTAGAAGGGGGATCTAATGGATGTTTTTAAAAGTTTGATGGAGGGCTAGGGAGGAAACTAAACAAATTATAACAATATATTATAAATGAGGTAAACAAATAGGCCCATCCCCCCTTAAGATGGCAACATGTCCAGTCATTGCCTGGCATATCAATGTAATGCTTAGATAAACAACTATGATACACTGACGTAGTAGGAAATATTGATTGACCCCAAAACATCAAACCATTGGTTTGCAATAGTCGATGCTCACTGTCTTGTGTCTATCACAAGGATGAGTTCTAGTATTATTGATCACGATTATACTTTCAATAACTACACACAATGAAAGAGTACTCACTCTGTTAAACTAAATGGTGGGGTGTGAATATTGCTCCAATTTCACTTTATTGTGAAAACTCCTTGACACATTCTGCAATGCATTAACGAATGTGTTAGTTAGAGATGCACGAGTTTGTCTGTCTTAAGTATGACAAGGACCTACAGCAATGAACGGGCTTCGTACTGTCTCACTTAATCCTTTCTATTACCACAAATCCTTCTTAAACTGCACAATATCGCCTAAATGTAGCTAGACTACAAGCAGTAAGACGTCGCCTTTACAGAAGGAGTGAATATGTGAAATGAGTGCAGTAAAATATACTAACAATATAATATAATATATGCAAGTGCATTATATTTGAGTTACAAGAGAGTTAACCCTTTCACGCATTAATGACGCAGAGGTTGCCAGATTAGCAATAAGAAATAGAGTTCTCCCACTCTTATAATTACCTCTCCGAAATTTGTTTTCTGCCCACAGCTAACTCAAAGACAACTGCAGAGGTTGATGTACCTAAACTAAAGGTTTCTAAATACCCCTGATGGTAACAAAGGCTTTAAAGCATCTCTAATAGGCTCAAAATCGCGTCATATGTCGGAGAGGGTTAATGAATTATTGCGCGCACGTGCGCGTGTTTGTTTGCCCGGCAAATCTATAGTTATGAGCTTCTTGTTTAATTTCAGCTTGAGATCTACAGAGCTCGTTAATAAAGTATACTACTTAGTCAATTTGATCTAAGGGACTACATGTAACCCTTGGCTGTACAAAGGTGATAAAGTTCCAGAGTAACTGAATGAAATGTTAATTTAATCATAAAAGCGTTGTTTAATTTAGATACCACTATTACAAATATATCATTAGGATACAAAAGAAGGTAAATCATATGCAATTTATTTTTTGCAACCAGTATTTACCATTTTGTAATGGATTTATTTCACTAAACAATATTTTTTCCTGCTCTCTTATTTTAAATATACAATAAAGTAGTGAGCTAAAATATACAAGAGATAATTATAATATATATGAAGAGTATCTAAGATTGAATCCGCTTGTCATAAGACTATTAACTTCAGGAAAAATCGAAAAATAATTTAGAAACCGACACCCTTCTTAGTCTTGTTCACATTTTATTACGATAATTGGCGAATCTGGTGACATCTGGCAAACTTGTCTACAGATTGAACGCTCCTATTGGAAAGACTTAGAGGTTAACACAATCTGAGAGTTAAGAAGGGAGGATGGTTCATATTTAGGTCAATTGTTGTTGTTGTTCCCCAAGCTGCCTGGCCGAACAGCCCCAAGGCCCCGAGCAAGGCCAAGGCCATAACCGAGCGCCCCCACAGAACCCTCCCTGCCTACCACAATAAAGCCTGGGTGACCGAAGCCACTCCATGGCGGGGAGCTGAGGAGGGTGCGGAAATGCCTGGGAAACCAAAGCCCCACCCAGGGCCCTGTGCCCCTCAGCAATTATGAAGAGAAAGTTGAGGGGCAAAGGAAAAATGTGACGCTTTGGCTTCCAATCTTGGTAGATTGGGAGGTCAATCCACGGAAAAGACGCCGTCACTTGAGATCTAGGAAATACATAAGTAAAAGGAACAGTCGGAGTAAGCTATGGGTATGGCAGAGATCGCTCAGTTCTCACTCTGATAGACCAGCCCATCACCATATGACTAGAACCCAATCCTCTCAGCATCAGCTAGGAAAGGCCCTAGAAAGCCGCCTTTGGCGGGGGGATAGCTCCCCTATTTCAACCCCTTTCGGGGTTGGGCACCCGCCCAGGTCAATTGTTGTATGTATTTATTATGTTTCTTGTTTCCTCCCTAGAACTCCATCAAGCTTTAAAAAACCTCCACAAGACCCTCTTTTATGATAGATTTGTACATGTTTCGATAGAAGAATTTCCTGGCCAAAAACTGTTTCCTCTTAATTTACAGTCTCCCTATCCTTCGACAGGAAAACAAATAACAGCTAAATAACACGAAAAGTCTTATTATTGACAAAACAAATGGGGCGAAAGGTCTTAGAATCGCCAAACTAATGAGTTAAACGTCATAAAATCGGAAAACTAATGTGGCTAAACATGAGGGAAAAAGGGGAGCAACAAAAATGACCCATCTCCCCTTAACACAATCTGAGAGTTAAGCAGCTAATTAGCTATGGAGTTACCACATTACAAGACAGTGTTCTCCAACAGGATAGCCGTTTGTGATCAGATAGTTAGAAGTTGTAGGTAAGACTACTCGATAGGGCACGAAACCTTGCCATCAAATCTTGGAGTCTGTGGTATTTAAAACTGACGCTTTATATGTATGTGTGTGTGTGTGTGTGTGTGTGTGTAATAATAATAATAAATAATAATAAACGGTTTATTAAAGAATGGCAGCCTCATGAGCTGAAAATACACATTTTACAATTAGTGGATGAACATAAGATGTACAGATATGAAAATGGTAAGCTCAGTTTACAATGGGTGAGTATAATATACTTTACATTAAAACAAGAAATTAATACAATAATTATGCTAGTGCAAAATACAAATTATCATAAAATAACCAGTGTGTGTGTGTGTGTGTGTGTGTGTGTGTGTGTGTGTGTGTGTGTGTGTGTGTGTGTGTGTGTGTGTGTGTGTGTGTGTGTGTGTGTGTGTGTGTGTGTGTGTGTGTGTGTGTGTGTGTGTGTGTGTGTGTGTGTGTGTGTGTGTTCAAGTGCGTGTGTGGGCTTATGTGTGTATTGTTGCAAGAGTGGGACACGGAAACCTAGATCGTTGCCTACCATTTTATTCTACACTTTTTCGGAATTATCTATGAACCGATTCGTTTACTTCGTCAACATGCAAAACTTGACAGGTTATGCCAAGCCATTATTTTTCCCCCTCACGAACCTAGAGTGTCTAGCCTATACGTGAGCATTTTTGAATATTTTCTCGACACAAATAGCCAGCCATGTCAGTATGGATCCACTCACTTTTTCCTCTTAGTTGATCGTTGCACGAAGTATGTAGCACATCTACGAGCTCTATAAAATTGGACTCGACATTCACGAATTTAGGACGAAATCGCTTACGATATAAAGAAGATTGGTGCGCTGTTCTATCGAAAAAATACGACTTGAATCATTCACTGTATTTGACCCGCTGAATAATTCTTCCTATCAACTCGTGGAGATTTTTTTCTCAGTATGATCTCCCAGTTCACCCCCCTCCCCCCTTCTCTCTCTCTCTCTCTCTCTCTCTCTCTCTCTCTCTCTCTCTCTCTCTCTCTCTCTCTCTCTCTCTCATATGTAGTACACACACACACACACACACACACACACACGTCGTAGATGGTATATAAATGTACAGCACATATGTTCTGGTCTTCAATTCTGCATGCATAAAAAAAACACAAAATAGGTGTTCTGCAATTAACAACGAACATTAACATTACATCAATTACATTAACAATGCAATTTCCTGTATGGAACGCCAGCATTATACACTCTTTTCAACTTATTTTAAAAGAGTCGTGCAAAACGCTGTACTGCCTCTGCTGTCCGCATACTAATTCTTTCTGTATGATTTATGGTCAGTGCTGTAATATATTCTGGCTTTACCAGAACTATTAATGTGAAGTCTAGAGAGGACATCTTGGCAGCAACGTGTTTAGAAAACAATAGAGAATCAAAGTGCGATCTAACCTACTCTAAGAAAAAAATGACTCTGCAAGGAAAGGACACTCGCGAAGAGCAGCTTGAGTTTTCATTGAAGAGTAATCAAGTAGTATCTTTGTCATAAATGGATATGTTTGCTTCCTCGCCCGGTGCTCTGTCATGTCTTCCACAATAATATTACATGATCCATTGCAAATGTTAAGACATTTTATAGACACAATGCATATATGAAGAGCCTAACAAGCATCCTCTCTTGAATGTACTGGTCTGTCTATACCGCAAGGTATCCACAATGGTGGTTTTTCTAAACATAATTCCACTAACCTCCTCTACAAATAGTTCTCTTTCTCGAAGGGTGGTCAGCACAAGTCGCGGACATACTAACCCTCCCAATCGTGCCATAACCGGGCGAGGGCGGCAGGTCGGAATGGCATCTCCCAGTGCCAGTTTTCAACATTATTATCCGAGTTATGGCGGCAAACGACGGAGATCTGGCCCTGTTTAACATAAGAGAGGAGTCGGAGGCAGTGACCTGGTGCCACCTCAGCAGCCCGGCTAATGGTGTCGTCAAGATCGCCTTCATGGGTAATACGAGGATCTGTAAGGCAGGAATTGAATCCAGCTTTCTGTATAAGCTTGCACATGTCTGAGTTTATGGTTGAGCACTTTGCAATCTTCACAGAATAATAAAATGGACTTTGCATAAGGTTTAGTTTTCTTTATGTACAGTACACTCACTCATAGAAGAAGAGTACCCCCCTGAGCGACATATCTAAGGCCTCACGCTATTTAGTTGTGGTAACACTGGCCCTGAACCATCGACGTCACGAAAAGGAGAGAATTAGCAAAGCAACTCTCAAAATTAAGTGAAGCATTGCTTCGTTCACATCAGCTCCCTACTCCCTCACACAATTCACAGTCGCCACTCATTTTCGTGACGTCGATGGTTCAGGGCCAGTGTTACCACAACTAAATAGCGTGAGGCCTTAAATCTCTCGCTCAGGGGGGTACCTTTCTCTTATGAGTGAGTGTACCGTTCAGTATGATGCCGAATCCAGACAAAAGATTCAAAATCTAGCCAACGTAATTGGGTAAATGTTTTTCTTTGTTTCCTTGGATATCAGTATAAAGAAAGGAAACTGTGTATGCCTCAACAGTCATTGACCTATGGAAATGTTGCACGGATTTGGAAGTGTTATAATATTTAACGCGTTCACAAATTTGTTTAGAATGGAGTTAACAAAAATTGTCCATTTATTAATAATGTTTTCAAGACGCGTGGAATTTCATCTCGTCACAATAACATAAAATATTCCTTTGCGGTACTCTATAAAGCCATCCCTCCACATTACGTATGTGTGCTTCAGATATCTGTAATTGAACCATTTGGGATTAAGGGGAGGTATTTAGTTTGTTCACTAGACCTCCATCAACCTTAAAATTACACCCCCTTGAGTCCCTTTCAAGATAAATTTGTACATTTTTTGGTAGAAAAATGTCCCGGCCGAAGGCCGGTTCCTCTTAAATTACAGGCTCGCTATCGCTCGCCAGGATAAAATAGACACCTAAATGGCACAAAAGGTCTTTATATTGGGTGAAAGTTCTTAAAATCGCTAAACTAATGGGGCAAACATTTTATAATATCAAAAGCAATGGGGCTAAACATGAGGGAGAAAGGGGTCAAGAAAAAAATCCCTCAAGTGGATATATCCCCTTAAGGGTGCCTCATTCAGTGGTATACCTCGTCAGTACTGTACAGAAAGTGAAAGTAAAACATTGTCACATGAACATTTATACAGCTCACTATTGTAAAGATTTTTGTTTTCACGAGTTTACCATTCACGTTGACCGCTATCAGCTCCAAATCATCTTTTAAGGGGGGTGACCTGCTTTTTGTTATTTCTGTCCTTTTCTCTCTTTCTCTGGCTTGTATCCATTCGGCCCCATTCAGCCAACTATTTTACGACGTTTATCCCCATTTAGGTGTCGATTTCTTCCTGGCGAGCGATAGCGAGCCAGCATTATATGAAGAAATCCGGCTTCGCCGGAGACATTTTTCTATCGAAAAATGTACAAATTTAGCCTGCTGTCAAACAAAAATAAAAAATATGCTGGCTCGCTACCGCTCACCAGTAAACAATTGACACCTGGATGGGGATAAAAGTCTTAACACAGTAGGCTGAATGGGGCCAAATGGATACAAGCCAGATAGAAAAGGACAGAACAAAAACAAGTCACCCCCCTTAAATGCACATCCCTTGGCATGCTCTTCAATAACAAGACACATAAGCACACTCCCACATTCATAGAGTATTCCTCAGTTACCTCTCTTTTCCACTCTCATTGTGAGTTAGCTTTCACGCAAAATCGTAGACAGGACTTTGTGGATACTTTGTAGATACTTTGTGGATACTTTGTGGAGACAAGTATATAATACACTAACGAACTATTTTGTTATGCAGTTTGTGCTACACACATTTAATAATTTGAGATGCACTTGATGGTGCTCGCTCTCATATTTTCGTCATTATTTTTAAGTTGTTCAATTGTTCATGGCCACGATTTCATTTACGTTCATATAAAACCTCTAGGTCATATATGATTCTCCACATCTTTCCCCGTAGACCTAGGGCAGCTGATAGCGCCCATGAATTTACACTTTCTCCTCCACAATGCAGAACTTCTGCTTATCAGAATTCATTTATCCCCAGAACTACTACTCTTTGGAATTCACTTCCCTCGAATTGCTTTCCACAAACTTACAATCTACAAATGTTTAAATCCAGTTGTTACAAACATTTTATGAATGGAGGATGCCTTTAGGCACATGGACCTTTTTGTTTTATCTGTGTTTTTCCTTCCTCCGTTCATTGTCTCTTTTAAAAAAAAAAAAAAAAAAAAAAAAAAAATATATATATATATAATTTACTCCTTATTTGTAAAATATATTGGTTCTGTATTAAACCCTGCGAGCTAAAAGTATACGTTAAATTATAGCATGCATTTTTGTGCTATGTGTATGACAGAGACAAAAGGCACATCTGCCTGTACCAAGTGTCGCCTCAAACGTTGCAAGAATGACAGGGAAGCAAATTCAAGGGACGCTAGAGCCATAATGTCTGGAAACACGGAGTTTAAAGAAGTTTAAGTCATAGGATGAGGGAAATACAGATTCAAGGAGAGAGTTCCAGAGCTTACTTGTTGAGTAAAAGAAAGGTTGAGAATTTAGTTCACTTTTTGGTTAGAGAGTAGGAGAGAATATGGGTGAGAATGTGTTGAAAGGCCCTCCCAACTACCTGTAACGGAGGAGGTATACACTGAAATAGCGTTAGAAGAGTGAGAGGGATGCAACATTCTGGCATGTAAAGAAATACTGTAGGGAGTTAGTAAGAGGAAGTATATTTATGAGATGAAATGTTTCTGACTCTACCCTTTCGAGATGTGCGGTATCGGTGGAACCTCCCAACACTTACGAACAATACTAGATACATGGGCGCACTATGCCTCTTATTAAGAAGTATTTTCGGGCCTCTCTGGGCTTAATACTAAGACACCGTATGGACCAGATGGTGTTCCTTATGTTGTTCTAAAAACTGTGCTTCCGTGCTGACTTCCTGCTTAGGCAAACTCTTTTGTTGCTGTCTTTTCTCTAACATCTTTCCTTCTTGCTAGAAGTTTGCTCTCATTCAATGTGTCCCAAAGAAGGGTAACCGCTTTCAATCCTTCATCTATCATCCAATGGCTCTCATTTCTTGCATCTCAAAAGTTTTCAAATCTATATTTAATTCAAAATTTCTTAACCCCTACTGTACCGTAGGATACTACCATAAAAGTCCCCCCCAGTCCCAAGCAATGTGGCCAAAATGGCAATATATAACAACCTCCCACCTCAAAAGATGGAGGAATAATGCCTCTCCCAGCCTGTAGAGGCTTGGATATAAGCTGTGAAGTGTTGCCAACTCTAGAGCAGTGCTCAAACAGTCATGGTACCAGGCACTGCCTGATACTGGCAGTTACAAGGATCGTATATTACTGACGGCTCTTTGCCGTCGCTAGGACTGGGGAGTGATTTATCTGCCGACGGCTCTCTGCCGTCGCTGGTACTGAACGGGTTAAGCATTTGTCTTCCCAAATATCACCAATATAGTTTCCTTACGGGACGTTCTACTGGCGATCTCCTTCCTTACCTTACTACTCATGGTCATTCTCCTTTCGGGACTTTGGTGAGGCCTTCCTATTGTGCTAAACGTATCAAAAGCCCTCGATACAGTCTGGCACAAATAACTTATTTCCAAACTACCCTCCTTCAGCTTCTATCCCTCTATCTGTGATATATCTTTAATTTCTTTAATGGCCATTACATAGCTGCGGTTGTGAACATCTATCGCTCACTTTCTCAACCTCTTAATTCCGGTGTTCCACAGGGCTCTATCCTATATCTAGTTCTATTTATAATATTCATTAATGACCTAATCTGTACCTCTAATCCTATCCACTCATATGTTGCTGACTATCTTACACTATTCAACTAGCTTTCCAAGACGATCTATCGTGCAATCACTCCAAAACTCCCGTGATGAAGCCATTGTATTCTTAATTTTGGATCTATCAACTATTTCCGCTTGGGGAAAAGAAATTCGTTTTACTTTCAATGCTCACAATACCCAATTTCTCGATCTATTTACTTTTCATAATTTTCCACAACAACATACTGTACAAATCAACCCTTCGTGTTCTCTCAATATTCTTGGTGTCTCTTTTTCTTCTGATATTTCTTTGGAAAGACCATATCACCCATCTTGCTAAAACAGCTTCCCAGAAGTTAAGTATGTTCAACCGTCTCCGTGGGTTCTTAAACCCCTGCACAGCTTCTTGCTCTGTACCGAGGCACAATGTGCCCATGTATCGAGTACTGTTCGCATGTGTAGGAAGGTTCCACCTATACCACACTTCTCGAAAGGGTACAATCAAAAGCATTTTGTCTCATCAAATTACCTCTTCTTACTAATTCCCTACAATCTCTCACTATACGCCGCAATGTTGCACCTGTCTCAGTCTTCTACCACTAACACAATAATCAGTGATCTTCAGATCTCTCTCAGTGTATTCCTCCTCCCTTACACGTGTGTGTGGCACCCGCCTTTCAACATATTCCCACAGCTATTCTGTCCAACTAACAAACCCAAGATTAAATTATTTTTCCCAGTCTTTCATCTACTCAACAAGTAAACTCTGGAAGTCTCTCAATCAATGTCTTTCCTTCATCCTATGACTTATATTTCTTCAAGCGTCGTGTGTCCAAACATTTTGACTCAAACATACCTATAATTAGGTTCCATGTCACTTTTATAATTTTTTGGAGGCACTTGTTACAGACAGCATTGTATGTTGTCTCTTACATACGCATAGAAAAAAATATATGGATACTAATGCAATTCAATGGTATTAAAAAAACAAATCATGTATTTGCATCTGTCTCCTACACTCTCTCCCTCTATATCTATCTATATTTAAATCTCTTCCTCTTATCTCTGCTGTATTCTCCTTACTCTACTCATTTACTGATTGCTCTCTCATGTAATTCTACTGATACTCTCTCTCTCTCTCTCTCTCTCTCTCTCTCTCTCTCTCTCTCTCTCTCTCTCTCTCTCTCTCTCTCTCTCTCTCTCTCTCTCTCTCTCTCTAAGAGGCGACTTAGTTCAAGTGTTCAAAATCATCAAAGGCATCGACAATATGAACTGTAGTAAGTACTTCACTATCGACCAATCTAATTACACGCGGGGAAACGGTCGCAAAATTATTGGTAAATCTTTTAACTCGCACGAATCTAAGAATTTCTTCTTCAATAGAGTTGTCAACTTGTGGAATGGGCTTCCCCGAGACGTTATAGACTGCAGCACCGTTGATTCATTTAAATTCCGCCTAGACAAATATCTCGCATCAAACCCGCGACTGACTGAGTTTGTAAATGAATAACTTTAACCTCCCCTCAGTTACTAACCCATATGTCCCCTACTAACTTCCTAGTCCTGCCACGTTAGTGGCAGGGCAGTAGTTCCCTTTCCAATGTTCCCTTACCCACTCTAAACCACTGTTTGGACACTTGATCCTCAGTGTTTTGGGAGGACAAGCAACCTAGAAGGGTCACTAGACCTGTTGTTGCTTGATTTCCTTTGTACTCTCTCTCTCTCTCTCTCTCTCTCTCTCTCTCTCTCTCTCTCTCTCTCTCTCTCTCTCTCTCTCTCTCTCTCTCTCTCTTTCTTTCTTTCACCTCTCTCTCTCTCTCTTTCTTTCTTTCACCTCTCTCTCTCTCTCTCTCCCCACCCTGACTGCATCAGGGTAACTTGTCGGGCCCTGGGTTTAGCTCTGTTGACACTGGCTGGGTGTTTTGCCTGCCCTTCCCCTCCGTCCACAACACCACCGGATTTTCTTAATAACCTCTTCCCCCTGGCGTGTCTTGCGAAAACAAATAATATCGGGCTAGGTTTTACAATATACGGTATGACAGATACAGTTTTGTCTTTGTTATGATAGACACAACAGGTATTTGTGGATTCTTCTAACAGGGAGAAACTAGGAGTTCGATATGTAAATACAACAAAATACAAGGCGAGTTATGCAATAGGTACAATGCAACACTTTATTGATATACGGATATAAGGCCTCACACAACGAGACGTTACACTATAATCTAATTAATAATTACACAGAATATAATTACATAAGAGAATATCAAGTTTACTTTAGTTAGGGCTATAGTTAGGTACGTGTTTCAACGTGAGCTAAATATATATACACAGTATAGCGCGATGATAGTTATGCAATTAAATTTTCTCGAAGGTTCTTAGACTCAATCAAGATTACTTATAAGTACAATGATATTTATACAATATCTAAATACAATCAGAATACATGGAAATGGTGTTTGTGAATATTTGATGTTAGGTACACTGATATTTAGATATACAATAGTCTAGCCTGCTATACTGAAATAGGTGTTCTTTTTAGCCCACCTCTTGAATAATACAATCACGGGTAACAGTTATTATTGTATAGTCGAAAATCACTAGTATACGATATGTTCACGACGGGTGTTGTTATTTTCAGTGAACTATCTATCTAGCTATCTATCTATCTATTGCCAGACGCCTTACTCCCCTTAATGAGGGTGGCCATACACAGAAGGCACCTATTCCCTGTAAGAGGGACAACCCGAGCCAGTTTACTGAAGGACTTACAGGATTGACCACTTAATTTAGGATCTGTCCGACTCCGAGACACTGTATATATCTTGTTAGCACTATTTTTCTGCAGTGGTGTTCGGCTAGTCCATCCACTAACCTGCTTTACACTTATATAAGCAGTACGGATTTGTATCAGGTTTACTCCCCTAGAAAGGTTGCCGACCAAAGCTGACAAGTCTCATCCACCCGGATTTTTATAAGGTTGTCTCCCCTAGATGGGTCGCCAACCAAGGCTAACGAGTCCCATCCACCCGGAGTATTACGTTATAGTTCAATAATATAAAAAGGTATACAATTGGTTGTTTTCACACTATACTTAATACTGACTTTAAATTCAATAGCTGAAGAAAATGCCCGAAATGAAAAATATATATACAATGTATCTGAGAATGTACTTAACCCTCTCACGTTTTTATGACGCAGAGGTTGCCAGATTAGCAATAATAAATAGAGTTCTCTCACTCTTATAATTACCTCTCCAAAATTAGTTTTCTGCCCACAGCTAACTCAAAGACAACTGCAGAGGTTGAAGTAACTAAACTAAAGGTTTCTAAATACCCCTGATGGTAACAAAGGCTTTAAAATATCCCTAATAGGCTCAAAATTGCGTCAACAACGTGAGAGAGTTAATGAAGCCTTTATGAAAACACATCTTTGTCAGCATTGTCGATTGGGGAAACTTGAACAAATCCTTGTATGGCATAGTAGAATATGGGTTTTGCGATTTGTGTAGGAATTGAAAGACATTCTACATGTACGATTTCCCATCTCCTTAATATAAATAGGAAAGGTTAAGTTTCCTTTATCACGCCGTAGTGTAGTGGATTAAAGCATGGACACTCGTCCTGACTGTCAGTGATTCGAGTCCGGCTGGGAGTATAGAAACATTTAGTAGCTCAAGTGTCTTTGTGAGATATACTTGATATTATTAAAGCTCGTGTTTGTTTGGGCCAGAATGAAATTATATCTCTATGACCCGAGTTGCGTGGGGAAACATATAAAAACCCATGTATGGTATCCTGGAATATGGATCCTTCTACCTGTGCATGAATTGAAATACATTCTCCAAGTAGGATTTTCCCTCTTCCTAATACAAATAGGTAAAGGTTAAGTTTCCTTTATCACGCCGTGGTGTAGTGGTTTATAGCAGTGACACTCGTCTTGACTGTTGGTGGTTTGAGTTCAACTGCGAGTATAAAAACACACACACACATATTATATATATATATACCGGTATATATATATATATATATATATATATATATATATATATATATATATATATATATATATATATGTATATATATATATATATATATTTTTTTTTTTAAACAAATGGGGGGGGGGGGGTGTTATTCCTTTCACCAAGCAGTCTCTAATTTACGTTTACCACTACTCCTAAACGATCCCTAGCTATTACCTACCTGGCCGCTGTGTGAAATATGGCATGTATTGTCCAAAGACTTACACATAGTGTTAGATACGAATTTGTTGGTAGAATATTAATATGATCTTGCTCTTCTTATTATTATTTATATCATTAGTATCATTATTATTAGTATTAATATTATTATGATTATGATTATGATTATTATTATTATTTCGCGTAATTAATGCTATCTACAAATATAAATGAAAATGAAATAATATATATGAGTGCAATGAAGATTATATAACAGTATCCATCATAAAATAATTGATGACGGACGAAGATATAATTTGTATTTTATTTTATTTTTTTGAGGGGATGGAGTACAATAATGATACCAACTCACTGCCAATGAAACAGCAACATAGAATCTATAATTATATGACAATTAAATAACATAAGAATAATGTATTTTTCTTCAATATCTTTGATGTTCGCTATTAAATGGCAAAGGTTTCAACTCCCTCCCTCGTAAGTTGTCGTAAGAATATGGATATGAAGAACATAAGGAAATTATTTCGAAAACACCATAGCATAAAAAGTATAAAGGACAAAGTTTTGTCCACGTTTGCATTACGACTGATCTCATTTATGACTTCCAAAATGTTCTGCCTCGACAATTTTATTTAACACACGTTTACTCACCTCAAAGGTAAAATAAAAAAAAATCCTAAATGGAGAGGATAACGTAACTGAATACAGATGTCCAAATGTGACCAAAGTACACCTTATTCATTTGATAGCCCACACATTACGAAAAGTTTGTCAGTAGTAATGTACAGGAAAATATCTGGATGCAATCTTCATGTAACGTATTTAAGAAACAAAAGTAAGACCAATAATTGTCTTGATTTGTGTAGTTAATTTGATAGTTTATTTCGCTCTCTCCCTCATTCTTATTCACTCCAGCACACACACCTATTCCACATTCCCATTCTCTCACACGTGTACCATTCCATTTGGTCTCGGTCATTCCGCATACATCCAGCCTAGCCTTCACTAACACTTCCAGAACCTCTCTCTCTTTTGTGTCCTCATTCATGCCTCTTACATTCCAAGTCGAAATCCTTAAGCAGTCCATGTTTGGTCTTAGTTCGTCAACAGTCAGATTCCGAGGCCATTTGTTCGTTTTCAGTTGCTGTAGAATATTTTACAAGTGGAGGGTGGCAAGCCTTGGACTTAACCTCTTTAGTCGCCATTTACGACACACAGGAGGCACGTTGGGAATATTTTAATCCTTTTTCCCCCGGGGGCAAACACATACAAAGAACCTATTACCAGGTAAGTTACAAGATTTGTTTACTATTTATGATCTAAAATTTTCTGCATAAATGATCTTCAATAGCACATAAAATACAACTAGTTTATCCTCGTACCATAATGCGCATTTTGCTTCTAATCTCACTGTTACCCTGAAGCGAACTGCAGTATAGAGGACTGAAAGATTTACTGTATTTGTGTTGTTTTTCGTAGTTCTTAAAATTCTGTTGGTAATAATATTATCCTCGGTGTCCTCTCGTTTTCCTGGGTTGTTTCTCTTCTGTTTTTTTCACCATTCTCTTATCCTCGTGATCGTGTTCGTGCTCGTTCCCCATTTCCCGTTCGTTCTCCACCTCCTCCTCCTTCTCCTCTTACTTTTCGTCATCTTCTTCCTCGTTCTTTTCGTCCTTGTTCTCTCTCGTCCTGCTCCCAATCCCTGGAGCCGGAGAATAAGCCGGTTTGTCTGGTCCTCAGTTTAAGCTCTGTTGACACGCAAACTGTTTATTTTCCTCGCCTCCCTGCACCTGCGGAGCGGCGAACACACCCCACACCTAGAAGTTTTCCCTCTGACATGTCCACGCCGAGTTGCAATCTCTCCCTCACTCTCTCTCTTGTTCCCGCTCTCTCTCTCTTTCTGGTCGCTTTCTGGCTTTGCAGTTTCTCTCTCTCTCTCTCTCTCACTGGTGGTCCTCCTCTCTCTCTTCCCCTCTCTCGCTTACAGATTCTCTCTTTTCTTTTCACACACACACACACACACACACACACACACACACACACACACACACACACACACACACACACACACACACACACACACACACACACACACACACACACACACACACACACACACACACACACACACACACACACACACACACACACACACACACACACACACACACACACACACACACACACACACACACACCCCGTAGCCTAGTAGGTAGAGCTCTCGTCTCACACACGAGGGGTCGGGGGTTCAATCCCCGGCCGGGCGGAGACAAATTGGGCTTGTCTCCTTTCATGTGTTAGCCTCAGTTCACCTAGCTGTAAATAGGTACCTGGAATCATCTGGGTTGGCAAAAATGTACAAGGCGAGATGGGTATCATATGGTTCACCTAAGCTGATGGCTACCTAAGCCTTCGGGCGAGACGGTACCGTCTATAGTGAGAATGGTACCATACAGATCCACCATAAGCCTTCGTCTCCGATGTCGCCAATTGGCTAAAATACAGACTACACACACATCCACAGTCATTCCAACAGTACATAAAACACTTAACATGCATTTCACGCAATACATTTCCAGTTAAGGAGGCGCGATAATAATGAGCTTAGCTCGCATTGCGTGGATTCCCCTTGACGAACAAGTAACTGAGTAACACACACACACACACACACACACACACACACACACACACACACACACACACACACACACACTCTCTCTCTCTCTCTCTCTCTCTCTGAATTTCGAGGCACAACTTTATCTTTTATCCCGGGTTGGCAAAGCGGGTCCATGTTTTATTAGATTTGACAATATGCCCCGGCTCAGTGTATTATTATTCTTACCGGTACAGGTAACTGGATTGGGTGGAAGAAAAGGATAATAAGAAGGAGACAGTATGAATTATGAGTAGACAAAGTTAAAACACGTTAAGATTATAAGGTAATGGATGATAAGATGATAGGACAACGAAATGACGACGACTAAGAGAGAAGAATAAGAACATAAGAAAAATGAAAATCTACAGAAGGCCTCTTGTCCCATACGAAGCAGATCCCTTCCTGTCTACATCCCTGTTTGGCTCCATTAAACCTACAATATATCCTCTCTACTACATCTCTCACTATAACCTATATCCACTACAGTTCATCTCACACTAAAACCTATATCCACTACAAACAAAGGATAATGAAGAGAGGAAGAGATGATAAGAATATAAGAGCGAGAAGAAACATGAATTTTAAAAACGATATATTTGGAGAGGAAAGGAATAGAGGAAGATGAGAAGAGGAAAGTAGGACAAGGGAAAAATGATGATAGTGAGGAGAGGTGGAAGGTTAACCCCTTCAGCTGTAGTATGTGGAAACACCAACGCAACTAAAAACGTCAGGTACGCAATACTTCTGCTATATTTACATCAAAATAACATTTACAGACATTCTCAAGACAGTTACATATATGATAACAGTAGTACACTTTGTTACTACGTTACAAAGGAAGAGAGAGGTACGCTGGCAATAAGCGGTGAAAATTTGAGACATAATTACAAATATAATAAGGATTCGAAGTTGCATAATAAATCGTAGGCAGTGTCCACCAACCTTTAACTGTCTTCGTGGTGCGATGTATAAGGTGTTGATTTTCGGTGTGAGCATCCTGGGTTCGAATCCACGGACTGCCACATGTGTTTGTAAATTTCATTAATCGATTTTAGGAGTATGGTTGGTTGTTGGAAGGAACATAATAATTAGATACTCCGGTAGAACGACGAACGAAAATAATAGTTTACTAAAAAATAATGTTGGATAGAATAGGACACGGAAAGGAAAGCGCCAAGTGGAAACTAAACATGAAGTAATAAACGTAAACATAAATCAATCTATGGGTGACTGGGGATAAACATAAATTACACTGATGAAGGTGAGAGAGACAGGGAAAACAAGTGGAATAAAGGCAAACAGCGGGAACGTGAGATGACGCCGTATGATAAAGCTAAACATTAAGACATTATAATGACAAGAAGAATAACTAAGAAGATATAAGAATAGAAAATGGAAGGCCGCATGGTTGAAATTGGAAAGCATTAAATGAGGACAAAATAAATATAAGACTAAATATATAATAGCGTATGGAAATGAAGCAAAATGGTTGTCGAATTACAGAAAAACAAAATTATTGGACGAACAGCTGTATAAATACTAATGATTTGTGTATAAATACTAATGATTTGTATTTGTGCTATGTACTGTATGATAAACAATATGTACTGTTATATAAGTAATGCCATTCAAATACGGCTAGATAAAGGATGCAAATAGTGAGGAAGCTAAATAGTATTAAGATATATAAGCACTTCAACCAATTAATCAAGATTTGCCTTACATAAACAACAGCGCAGCCTAAAATCAGAGGAATATGAAAGAATAGCTAATTTGAGGAAACAAAACTATTGGAGCTGGTACAGTCACGATAAGAGTCGAACCCTGTCCTAATTATCTCACCTTTGTTCATCGCTCTAGCTAAATCAAAATAATGTCCTTAACACACATGAATAAAGCCTTATACTGTATACAAGCTTTCCCATGTTTTGCTGTAGAGTATAATAATTATTTTTTTATTTAACGAGAGGGGAAATTAAAGCATAAGTTTTTTAAGTAGAGCAGGACTTTTGATCGTCACTGTACATGGAGGTTTTTGGCCAGCAGGGGGTATGGCATCAGGGGTGAGGTGGAAAGTTAGTGAGTGAGGACAGGGGGCGAGGGAGGGAACTGCAGCGATGTAGTATTCAGTAGCGGTAGTGGTGGTCTGAAGAGGGTATAGCGTACACTCGATCAGGAAATACTGGTAGTGGGAGTAAAGCCGGTATCACACGAGCGCCTTTTCCCTCAACATTTATGCTTAACACTGGTTTGGTAGCTTATGAGGTCAACTTTTCACTTATTTCTTTTGCCTAAATTCATCTATCATCTTTCTACTTTCCGATACCAGTGCAAAATATTCCAGAAATGTTGCCAGAAAAATGTTGATTATAGAATGTTGCCTATAAAAGCTCTCGTGTGATACCGGCTTAAGGGGAGATCTCCACTAGAGGGATTTTTTTCTTGACCCCTTTCTCCCTCATGTTTAGCCCCATTGCTTTTGATATTATAAAATGTTCGCCCCGCTAGTTTGGCGATTTTAAGAACTTTCATCCCATTTTAAGACCTTTCGTGCCATTCAGGTGTCGATTTTATCCTGGCGAGCGATAGCGAGCCTGTAATTTAAGAAGAAACGGCCTTCGGCCGGGACATTTTTCTACCGAAAAATGTACAAATTAATCTTAAAAGGGACTCAAGGGGGTGTAATTTTAAGCTTGCTGGAGGTCTAGGGAACAAACTAAATACCTCCCCTTAAAGGCTTTGTTTGGTCCGTGGTTGGTGGTCAGCCCAGTGTAGTACTAGGTTTGTCAAGTTAAGGGCAGATGGGTCGTTTTTATGGACTCCCTTCTCCCTCATGTTCAGCCCCATTAGTTTTCAGATTTTAAGACGTTTGGCCCATTAGTTTGGCGATATTAAGATCTTTCGCCCCTTTTCTTTGTCAATATTTAGACTTTTCGTGTCATTTAGGTGTTGATTTTATCCTGGCGAGCGATAGCGAACCTGTAATTTAGGAGGAACCGGCCTACAGCCGGGACATTTTTCTACCGAAAAATGTACAAATACTGTATATCTTGAAGGGGGATCCTGGGTTTGTATTATTAAGTTTGATGGAGGTCTAGGGAGGAAACTTGAAAAATTGTAAATATATGAAAAAATCGACCATAAAAGTGAACCATCCGCCCTACCTGGTAATGGACGCAAGCCCAGCCTGGGCTTCTAACCTAGCTGAAACACATCATAAGACTTTACAGACTATTCAAAACAAAGCCCTGAAGATCATTACAGGCTGCACAGCTACTGCACCCAGAGATCACCTACATCAAGAAAACCAAAATCCTCAAAGTCAAAGACCATCTGGACATGAGAGGCACTCAATTCCTGGCAGCAGCCTCCACGAACCAAGACCACCCACTAAACTACATGGCAACACACCCACAGACACCAAGAAATATCAAAACAACACCCAGCACACGGTATCACACACAATTATTGTCCTCTCTCCCTCCCTGCCCACCCCGAACCAACTTCCAGAAGCACATCCATACTCATATCTCTCGCCAATCCATCCACTCACTCACAGACAACACGCAGCTGCATGCACGACCTCCCGAAATCCATCCTTCCGAATCCTCCCTTCCTCGCGAGGACAGAGTCCACCTGGCCAGGCTGAGATGCGGACACCATCCAGCTCTCCTGAGCTATCAGAAGAGACTGGATGACTCCGTTGTCGACTCCTGCCCGGGATGTAACACAGCACCCCATGCCATTAAACACATCATAGAAGACTGCATTTCACACAACCACTTACGCCAACAACACAATCTACACTCAATGAGAGCTCTGTGGGAAAGCCCGATCGTGGCCATGGCCTTCCTCAGGGACTCGGGGCTGTTCGGCCAGGCAGCTTAGGGAACAACAACAACAACAACAACAACTGGTAATGGGAGTAAGGTCTTTGGTTGGCTGTGGTCAGTTGATTATGGTACTCTATCAGGGAAGTACTGATAGCGGGAGTAAATGATTTGGTCGATGGTATAGGCAGCGCCAGCGAACTTGACAATAATATTGACCTCTTAACTTCTTTTAACTCGAAATTAATTGAAGCAATCGAGTTTCTATCATTTGGGAAGAGTCCACCAGGACATTGGTGTGGATATTTACAGCCACTTTGCTCTAGGCCCTTTTGAGTTACAGAGAGGTCAGTGATCAAGACTATTGTCAAGTTGGTTGGCGCTACCGATAGTGAGGAGAGCATAGTACTTGTCGGGAATTTAGATAGAGAGGTTAAATTGCGTATCACTGGTACATGAAATAACCCAACAAATAGTTATAATATAATTACCAACGACGTAGTCACGTAGTCGTCGATGGGTGTAATCCAGTCCCCCACACACGGCTAGTTCAATTGCATGACATGTAGGAATGTTCACATAATACAATATCGATACAATGAACTTAGCTTAGAGGACTGGTGATGTAGGACTGTTGTTATAGATTAATAATTGTAGCACATGGTGAACTGTGGGTTGAGTCAGAGCCGGGTGGGGGGGGGGGAGATGTTGGTTGTATGGTGTTGATTGAGAGACTGAAGGGCCGGCGTCCGATCGCTTCGCGAAATTACATATGGCTGCCGGCTCATAATAATTATAACCCATAACTTGGTTTCATAATACATCTAGAGCTGATGTAGATATTTATACATTACAGTTAATATTTAACCTATACTTAAGAATAAACTATAATACAAAAAGAACCAGCCGAAATCGTACAAGCGATACGATACCGCCAAATTCAAATGTCCTATTGGACCTAAAACTGTCGGGATCATTACCCTATTCCCGACAGTACTCAATCAGGGAAGTATACTGATAGTGAGAGTAAAGGCTAAATTTGGTCGAGGTGGTCATGTGGTTATAGTACTCGACCAGGGAAGTATATTGGTAGTGGGAGTAAGCTTTGGTCGTGATGGTCTATTAATTATGGTAATCGATCTGGGACTAGTAGTGGGAATAAACGCTTTAGTCCGTTGTGGTCAGGTGGGCATCGTACACGGCAGGGAAATATACTGGGACTGTGAATAAATGTTTTGGTTGGTGGTGGTCCGGAGGGTATAGTACACAATAAATGTTTTGGTTGGTGGTGGTCCGGAGGGTATAGTACACAATCAAGAAGGTATACTTGTAGTGGGAGTAAGAGCTTGGGGCTGCTGCTAGAGCAAGTATTGCTGTGATATAACTGCTACAACTCTTCCCTAAGCTTAACAACATTGCTTGTATTAACTACATAACAAGGTATCACTGGACACAGAAGATATTATAAGTAACTTTAAGCCATTGATTTTTAAACCTGTTCTAGTCTGCATGAAAATCGTCTATTGTTAGCCAGAAATAAAACACAAACACTATCGCACTGATAGGGTTAATGATGATGACTTGGAGTAACACCTTTGATAGTAATGAATGAGCGTGTATGGTTGAGTATCATCAAATCGATAATTTTGTTTTTAGTGGTGAAATCGCATGTGCAGCCTACAAGTGACATGCATTATTTTTTACTCACATGAGCCTCCTCTTGTTACATTCCTTTTGCACTTTTCAACTCCTTCATATGCAGATATATATTTTGATTTTTTTTTTTTTTTAAGACCTCCGTCTACGTATTGTGAAAAAACTGTTATCATCCGGTAAATTAATAATATTTTGCTAATTTTTTGTGCTGTCGTCGTAGTTCCTCTCGCACTCGCTTATACTTGTTCATTGCATTAGACAATTTGTAATTAACTAGCTGTTGTATTAATCTATCTATCTATCTATTGCCTGACGCCGTTATCCCCGAAGGGGTGGCCACGAACGAACCGCCCCCATGCACCTCTGTCCCCAGTCAGTCGACGCCCCTCCTCCCAACCAGTTGTATTAATGAGAACAATAATCTTAATCATTCTCGTCTCTAGTAGTTTTCTTTCAAGGCCCTTTGTATCAACGTTATTATATCAACTAGTTATCGTTTTGCTTTTATATAATCATAAAGTCATTAGTCTTTTGTTTTAAATTTACGTGTATGTTTGTAAATAGTCGTCAAGCAACCTAGTTATGAGTAGTTTCCAAGAGCGAGGAAGAATCCCCTCTGAGGTCCCTGAGGTCCCCGAGGTCCCCGAGGTCCCCTCAGTCCCTCACCCTCACATACCTGTCATAAGTCCCCCTTGAAGGTAAAGGCCAAGGCTTCCCGGGGCGATGAGGGATGAATGTAGGGTCTGAAAAGTAAATGAACAAAATATTTAATAATTAATACACGATAACAAGACATGTGTGTGTTGAAGAGTGATGGTAGCAAATGGAAAGGAATATAGAAACGACAGTGTGAGCTGAAGAGGGAATGTTGGATACCAGAAAGATAATGTAAGTAACACTCGGCAACTAAAAAAAATGTGTGCTGAAGGATTAATTATAGATAAAAGAAAGGGAAAATTGCAAATAAAGTGTTAAGCCGGTATCACACGAACGCTTTTTCACTCAACATTTATCCTCAACACTGATCTGGCAGCTTATGAGGTCAAAATTTAAATGACTTCGGTCGCCTAAATTCATCAACCATCAGTCTAGTTTCCGATACCAGTGCAAAATATTCCTGAAATGTTACCAGAAAAATGTTGATCACAGAATGTTGACTATAATAGCGCTCGTGTGATACCGGCTTTAGTTAACGAGTGGATGATAGATTACAAAGGAAATGGCAGATAACAGAAAAGTAAGTAGCGCATGAGCAAATATTAATTAATTTGTGGACTTAGGACTGAATGCTAAAATAAAAACAGGCTGGGAAAATAGCGATGCATGTGTGGTCTGAAGAGAGAATGGTTATATTATATTCATTATTATTTGTATATTTTTGTCTTGTCTCTATCTTGGGACTGTAGGCTGTTCACTAGCCTGTAACTCTTGCAAGGCCCCGAGACAATCGATTGAAGCTTCGAGATATCGGATTGTTTCATATGTGTCGCACTAGATGGTGACAGTGGAGCTTCAAGAGTGTCCGATGCTCCCTTTCTGCCACACTATAGAGTATAGATGAAGACACTTGATTTGGAGAGAGTAGCTATACGATCGTTCACAGCACCTTCGAATATGGTCGGGCATCTTTTATGCTATGAATTGGTAACGCTATAGGGGCTATTTTCTTGATGTGTCGGTGTAGCCAGGATATTTGTTAAACAGCAGGAACAATCGGATCCCCTCAGAAAAATCCCTGAATCTGAGGTCCATTTGGTTTGTAGTCCATAATGATATCCCCTGTGCTATCACCTCCCTCTAATTAATAATAATGAAATAAATAAGTGAATGAATATATAATACACGACGACATTATAATTATATTTTACGTTCAGTCAGCTGTTCCTAACTCAAGGAAACATAGAAATAAGGCATACTGGCATGCTATCTATTAATTATTCTATATAATCAGGCCCAATCCCCACTTTCCTTATTTTTATGTTTTTTATTTTTTCCCCTCTTTTCCCTTTTTATTATTTTTTGCTGGGGGGTGGCCGAAAAAAAAGTAGACAAAAAGAGGGAAAAACAAAGCTAACACATATATTTTTAACTATGTAGGAAGGGTGTTGTCTATATCATGGCTAACATAGACTATAGGACGAAGCATTGATTTATAAACACGAAAATTCTATCATCCAGTGTATACCTTAGATTATACAGTTCAATTAAGGGGACATGGGTCGTTTTTCTGGCCCAACTTTTTCCTTCTATTTAGCCCCATTAGTTTTCTGATTTCATGACGTTCGGCTCATTAGTTTGACGATTTTAAGTCCTTTCGACCCATTTATTTGTCAATATTTAGGCTTTTCGTGACATTTAGGTGTCCAATTTTTCCTGGCGAGCCGGTAATTTAATAGGAACCGGCCTTGGCTCGGGAAATATTTTTTATTGAAAAATGTACAAATTTATCTTGAAGAAGGTTTTATTTTTTTTATTTTTTTTATTTTTATTTGTATTAAGATTGATGGTCTAGGGAGGAAATTTAAAACAAAATATATACAGATATACAAATGAGCAAATAAATACGCCCATCCCCCCTTAAATAATTGGCTCACCAATGGGTTACTGACTGTTTATGAATGTGCCTGATAGACCGAGACTTTGAGCAATGATTGTCTAGCTTGAAGGAGTTAATGTTACATAAAAAAAGTAAATATTATATTAAATCCTTCTTGTACCGGTAACATATTATTTATTTGATTTAAGCTACATTTAGACGATTTTATGAAGCTTAGGAAGGATATGTGGTCGCTAAAAGGATTAATCGAGATAGTATGTAGCCTTTTTACGGGTAGACGACCTTCCTAAGTTAAATAGAGTCATCTAATAATTGTCAGAATATAATTAAAAGGACGTCACCGTTACTGAATGGGTTAACTCTTTCAGTACACGATATTACCTTCATTTTGTTTATCAATATATGATTTCATTCAGTTTACAATGAGCGAAAATACTTTCACAAATCCATTTAAAATTGCTTAAAGTTAACTACTTAAAGCCAGATTAAAATGTAAGAAGGCGTCGTCATAATCAGGAAGTGCACTACAACCTTTAGGCTTGTCAACAGCAAACTTCGATTTCCAACCCTATATAAAACAATAGGTTTATAGAGACTAACACGGGACTGGAGTTCTCGAAAAGAGGCTCGTCCTGACGCTCTTCTTGACTTACAGTGTGCTGGCTTAATAATCCAGAAGGGTTGATATCCTCTGAAGTCCTATTTTAACTAACTAACTAACTAGCTAGAGACTAAGTCACTATTTCTGCGGAAGACAAGAAATGTGTGTCCTTCATTAATGGACGATACTGAAGCAGAGACAAAGAACATAAAAGTAAAAACAAACTTGAAGTATTTTGAACAGTTGATTCATAACTCTGAGATAAAGTAATATCAAACATTAAAATATAAAAATGCCCTGTGGTGGTGAGAGATGACTATAGGGACTGAACCAGACGGAACCAACATATATTCAAAATAACTAAAACTTATCGTATCATCGATGTCAGTAGCTTTCCTCGATAGCCAAGATAACGGAGCAGAATCATAAACTTTAAGAGAAAGGACAAAATACACATAGACCGAATCATATTTGCTTACCAATGTAAACAACTTTAACCCTTTCAAGATCCGGTTACGCATTTCTTTTCTGTATTTTGGCTATTATCAGATGATATTGTTCAGATTACAAAGGATATGTGGAAGTTAGAGGGTTAATTGAGATAGTCTTTACCATTATAATTAACTTAGACCCTTCCTATACTGCATAAAGTCGCCTAATGATAGCCAGAATGAACGGTAAAAATGCGACATAAGCTTCAAAGGGTTAATTAACTTACTGATTGACTCAAAGAGTTGTTTCCTAATTAATATTATCATATGACTGCAGCTCTAATATAACATTAAAAAGCGAGTAGCCAAACAAAATATTTTTTAGGCCCAAGTTACCAAATTCACATCAACATAATACATTATAAAAAATACAATTAAAAACGATGATATACCGGATATAAGCCAAGCAAAGAAGCGGAATTTAGAAACAGACGTCAGAGTATATGCAGGGGGCGGGGGTGGGGGGTGGCAGGGGAAATGGGGGGAGGGGGTTATGACTCGGGGCTCAAGAGAAAGGAAAAACCCGTGAAGGAAAAAATGGGAACAAGCACGCCTTCCGTACGGAGTGTTGTATGCCGCGAACATTTCTCCCCGACTCTCACACCCCCACATCATTTTACGACACCGGCGGTAAGCGGGGTGTAGGCCGGAGTTTAGCCCTGTTGACACGCTCTACCTGTTTTGGCCTCCAAGACTGTCTGCAGCCTAGCTGGCCCATCCTTGTTTTTGGAGTGAGCTTGACTCACTACAACATCACTTCGTCCGTGGGCACTACAATTTGTTGATGAGAAGAGCTACACTGCAAAATATGTTTATTTTATAAATAAAAACATTCCAAGACTCTACCAAACGCAGTACACATTCAGCTGTAATAATCGTTTTGTAAACACAAGGTGAACGCAATTTTGAAGGAATGATATACATATAACAAATGTGTCCTGAATGATAGGCAGGGACGAATGGTGTGTTGCAATTCAATCAGTGTGCTTCAGTATACAAACTGAAATGTGCAGTGTAAGAGAGGGTAGTTGATCCTCAGGGGAAGCAAACACACAAACGAGATAAACAAAAATACTCTTCAGTACAACACTAACCTCCGTGGCACTAGCGTTGCATAGGTTAAGGGAGCCCACCTCGCTTGTTTTCTCTTCTCTCTCCCTCTCTCTTTGGCTTGTATCCATGCGGCCCCATTCAGCCTACTGTTTTAAGAGGTTTACCCCCATCCAGGTGTCAATATTTTCCTGGCGAGCGGTAGCAAGCCAGCATATATATATTTTGTTTTGACAGCAAACTAAATTTGTACATTTTTCGATAGAAAAAGGTCTCCGGCGAAGCCGGATTTCTCCATACAATGCTGGCTCGCTATCGTTCGCCAGGAAGAAATCGAAACCTGGATGGGGATAAACGTCTTAAAACAGTTTGCTGAATGGGGCCTAATGGATACAAGCCAGAGAAAGAGAGAAAAGGACAAATAACAAAAAGCAGGTCACCCCCCTTAACCCATTCAATACCGGTAACGTCCTTTTCAATATATTCCGGCAACTATTAGACGATTTTGGCGAGCTTAGAAAGGACGTCTATCAAAAAATAGGCTACAGACTAACTCAATTAATCCTCTTAGCTACCATATATCCTTCTTAAGTTTCATAATATCGTCTAGATGTAGCTGAAGTCAAATAAAAATGACATCACCGGTACTGAAAGGGTTAAGGTCATAATTGCACGCACTATTTACTCTCTTTTGAGGTTGACTTTAACCTGTGCAACGCTTGTGCCACGGAGGTTAGTGTTGTACGGAAGAGTGACAGAGAGGCAAATTCAAGAGACGTTGTGGTCAAAATGCCTGGACACACGACATTTAAAACAGTTTAATTCATCAGAAGAAGAAAAGATTGATTGAGGGAGAGACTTGCAGAGTTTACAAGTTGAGTCGAAGAAAGACTGAGAAAATTTGCCAAATTTGGGTTGGAGAGTTGGACAGAATAAGGCTGTGAGAGTAGAAGAAAGACTAATTCTTGGGTTGGAGAGTTGGACAGAATATGGATGGGACTGTGTTGATAAACAGGTGCCTCGCACTCGCCGCAAGGGAGGGAGTATGCACTGAGAGAGCTCTGAAGAACACCGATTGCTGTAATTACGATAGAAGAGTGAAAGAGACGCAACATTTGCAGCGTGTAGAAAGAGATTGTAGGGAACTAGTAAAAGAAGGTGAGTTGATGAGGCGAAATGTTTTAGACACTACTCTTTCGAGAAGTGCGGTATGGGTGGAACCACCCCACACGTGCGAACAATACTCGATACATGGGCACACTGTGCCCGTATGCAGGGCAAGAAGCTGTGCGGTGGTGATAAACCCACGAAGATAGTTGAGCACACCCAACTTCTGGGAAGCCGCTTTTGCAAAAGTGTTAATATGATCTTTCCAAGAGAGGATGGGTGAAAAAGTTACTCCAAGAATATTGTGACAAGATGAAGGGTTGATTTGTGTATTGTTGGAGAATAATTGATAGATCGGAATATAGGCGATATATATATACAGTGGGACAGAATGTGGGTGGGACTTTTTGATAGGCGGGTGTGTATATATATACAGTATATGGTGCGCTTGACGTTAATGATAGTCTTGAAACAAGTATCTAAATATAAGTTGGAATGTAGTTAGATGAATAATATAAACGTATATTATCTTCTTGAAACGGATCGCTTCTGTGATTAAATTATAATAATTTATAATATAAACTATTGTTTTATTAGTAATAAAACCGCCTGCATTAGTTCATGAATATCGGGCATTATCAAGTACACATACACTTCCAAAGGTGATGCTTCTATGATCTACTCGTGGTGGATAGATAAAAGTGAATGGTAAACACATACAAAGATACTTAGGTATACCCCAATGAAAGGCATGGCAGTAATGTAATCATAGAATGTTGATAACAGCAAAATCTAAAGCGATTATTTAATGCAATCCTTTTCTTAGGTAATATCCTTTTAAATAGGAATATTTGTGTATTCATTCAAAACATCGGCAGACGATATTATTTAGTATACTTCAGTATATGTGTGATTGTTTTTAAATAAAACTAATTGTAATTACATACTATACGGTAATAATTATTATATTTTAAAACATCCTTGCTAAGCTAAATACCAATAAGTTGATTATCACTTGCATAATCAAGAAAAGATAAGGAATAACAGTTATCTAATTGAAATTAAAATTATTGGAATTTTATCTCAAGACAGGAATATATTTTTATTGTGATAATGTATATTAACCTTTTTATAAGCATGGAACAATTCAACTTCTAAAAACATCTATCAATCCAAACCTATTAATCAACTCCAACTTTCACCATTCGTCGATTGATTTAATATACATTAAAGCTCTTTAAATGTCTGAACCAGATTATGTACAGTCGCGCTAATAAGTGGTGTCTCGGCACCAAGTATGTTTTGATATTAAATGGTATCAGCAATATCTAAGCTTAATTTCTTCATATCGAGCGAATTATGCAAACATGTTCCTACACTTACCCACCCTATTCAACATCTGACAGACATTATTACAGAACAGAGCAAACCAAACGTAATGACAGTTGGGACATGACTTATTAGCGCAACCGTACAGGCAACATCTGTAGATGTCCACTTCATTTCGAACTAAGTTAACAAGGTACGCAATTTGCATTATACCTCCGGATAAAATATACACGTGAGTAATATATATTCCAAAGTTTATCATATCTGGTAAATATCGTGCAATTAAATTGATAATAAGCTGCATACATTTTGTGAATATTTATGATGAAATTAATGCCAACAGGAGATAGCCAAATCCACAGTGACAATTTTGAAGTGCGAGCAGCGGGAGGCTATATAACTAACTCCGCTGTCACGCTAATAACATATATTGCTTCCTAAAAAAATCCGATTGGGAATTTCATAAAAATCCTCTTAGTACTTAATATACTCGATGGAAATATTTCGGTGACCGTGCTGCATTAGAGTCGATAACCCCGAGTATTAACGAAACACCGGGCCTATATAGTGCTTTATTGCCATCCCTCTCTCACCTCATAAATATATAAATCAATACAAGTAGAAATAAATGAAAACAGAAATACTGGAACACGAAATGATGTATAACATTATCAAGTATAGCAGGTTAGATAATATAATTTGATAAGTACAACAATTAAGTAGATCTCTGTAATCTATACTGGCTTTGGATGTATGTATAGATGAATATAGGGATATTGACATAGACACATTAATAGTTAATTATGTACATATATTGTATAACTCTGTAGAAATATATAATAATAGATAAGTCGAAAAGCAGATGAACAGAGAAAGATATGAATATTTTGTAAAATACATATATAACAAAATAAAAACAATACCACAATTCATGTAGGCCCATACATATTTTTTTCCTGAAGAAAAGGGTGATCTTGCAATTTAATGCCAGTTTTAGAAATATAAACAAGTTCTTAGTTCACAATCCCTACATAAAAGGTATGAACAAAGAATGCCACAATATTCTGCTGCAACTAAGTAATAACCTACAACATTATTGAAACAAGTCAACAATGGTACTTATTACCGCACGTTCTTCATGCTGAATATATAACAATAACAGAGTCCATTTTGTTACCATTCCATAGCCAATTGGTGAAGTAGAGCCCATTATTTGTACTTAATTGTATCGCACGTAACTAATCACCGAAATATAAATAAGGAGCTAATTCAATTACTTATCTCTCTCACTTCAATGACAAATATAGGTAATTTTATTCAAGTAACATTATTTCATCCCACTTGCAACATGCGCGTAGAACAAGCTCAGTTAAGTGACTAAGATCATGATTTTCTACTGTATTGTCGTACAGTAAGGAAATTATATACTCATAAATATTATTTCCTTTGTTAACTAAATGTTATCGCAATGGGTTTTGTAATATCAGTATTGTAACAGCCGTGCATAGCAAAAAACAAAAACAATATTGTATATATATATATATATATATATATATATATATATATATATATATATATATATATCTTTTGTACTCCTAGAATACCCCTCCACCAATAGCAGACTTTTGCCCTCTGATGTTCGCCTCCTCTGATCCTCCACCCTCTATATATACCCTTCCTGTTTACCTTTTATATCATTCTATCCTTACTTGATAATGCTGGTTGTCCAGTGAAACTCGTCGTATATCCAGTATCATTTACATTAATGTAACCCTGTACCACCATGAATTTTGCTCATCTCATTCATCTACTTCCTGCCACCCAGCGAAAACTCATCAGAGACCTGGAAACTTTGAATAATAACATTTCCAACGCAGAAATTGCCATTTCTTTCAACCTCGTATGTATTAAAGAAAAGAAGAAAAAAAAAATATATATTCTCTGTATATGCTCTGTATATATATATATACAGAGTATAAACAATAAACTCCGAGGCTTACAATACACCTTTTGCTACCTGTACGACTGTGTGTATATGCCAAGTAGTCCGAGTTCTTTAGGGAAAATTGTTATCAAATGGATCGGTCTCGCTGGTGCCTGTGCTGCTACCTCCTCCATATTCCGGCTCATGGTAAGTCCCGCCGCCTACAGTTTATCCCGGCCTGATCGTCCAACCCCCCCGGAATTCTGAAATAGATTATAGACGAGCCGAAATGTAGGCGTCGTCGGCGGGCACAAAACTCGCGACGCATATATAACAGGCACCCGCCGGCCGTAATTAAATCTGCCCATTTATAATATACATCAGCCACGTATCAAATTGGCACGAAATCGCTCCACCAAAACATTATCTGAAAGCGAGCCATTCTCACCAAAATATCCTGTTGGGGGAACACGCTCTCCCCCTCCGCCAGACTCCGCCTGTAATGCGCATCTGCGTCCTGGGATTTGCAAACTGCTGAATTTTCAAATTGAATGGAGCGAATCGGAAATCAGATTGGAATGTCAAAATCTGTTTGGTAGTCGGGAGGGGACACACCCGAATTTGGAGAATGATTTTCGCTACTGTAAATGGTCGGAAGGGAAGGAATTTTGGGCAGACCAGGCAGGCGGTGCGCTGATGATAGGGAGGTGGACGAGGTGGCAGGTGGTGGGGTTAGGTGGCAGGTGGGGGAAGAGGTGGCAGGTGAGGGAAAGAGGTGACAGGTGAGAGAAAGAGGTGGTAGGTAGGGGAAAGAGGTGGCAGGTGGGGAAAAGAGGTGTGATGGCAAGTGCAGGAAAGAGGTGGCAGGTGGAAGAAAGAGGTGGCAGATTGGGGAAAGAGGTGGCAGGTGGTGGAAATAGATGGCAGGTGGTGGAAATAGGTGGCAGGTAAGGGAAATAGGTGGTAGGTGGCGGAAAGAGGTGGTAGGTGGTGGAAAGAGGTGGTAGGTGGTGGACGTAGGTGGTGGAAAGAGGTAGTAGGTGGTGGAAAGAGGTGGTAGGTGGTGGAAAGAGGTGGTAGGTGGTGGAAAGAGGTGGTAGGTGGTGGACGTAGGTGGTGGAAAGAGGTAGTAGGTGGTGGGAAGAGGTGGTAAGTGGTGGGAAGAGATGGAATAAGGTGGCATAACATTTGTTGAAGTAGACCACACTTTACTGGAAATTTAGCTACATCTTCCTCTGATTACTACTATCGATATCCCCGACTACAGTAATTGCAGATGATTATATTGTAATCTTGTCTCTGTGTGCATGTATTTTTGTTTATAGTTACGCTTTGTATTTTGTTTTGTATTAAGGACTGGTAAAATAGATGTACAAATGTTGAGGAATGTAAACCAATGACTTCATTTGATATTCTCCAAAATAGGATTGGCTGATGTATTATCCGATATTATATTTTTTTGTTTCTTCTAAAGAGATTATGTGATTGATGGGGATTAGCTACTTTCGATGGTTTGTTTGAATAGCATCAGGAAATTAAAATATATGTCAATATTACAAAACTTACGAATATATATAAACTATATCTTCCTTTGGTCACCAGGCAAACATTATTATATTTTGAATTTTATCTTTAATTTCACGCCCTCTTTGAGAAACGACCTAATAAATGTAACCAATACATTGATTTGTTAATTCATAACCATAGACTACAGTAGATCTGGACTTGAAACGAAAATGGAACTTTGCAGTAAGGGATCCAGAATCGAAAAACGAACCCCCAAGTTCGAACCTCGAAACCACGAAAATTTGATATTTTCGCGGTTTCGAGGTTCGAACTCAGGGGTTTGTTTTCCGATTTTGGGTACCTTACTGCAATTTCTATTTTCGTGTCACGTCCAGATCTACTGTAGTCTATGGCATAACTGATAGAATTGTTAATAGTTTCCGTCATTACTTGTCCAGTAAAGTCCCTGTAACAAGAGTACGCCCTATCCCTGTCAAATCAAAGGAGTGCACGGCGTAAAAGACGGCACCACATCGAACCAAATATAAACTTATCTAGCTCTTGACGTTAGCAGTGTGGAGTTGTCTTCGCTGTACGAACGCTAAATCAATTGCCCATATTGACTGAGCTAAGTACTGAATAACACATGTAGGTCCCGATTTCAACAAAACCCATTGTGTAACTCAAATTGACTACAATAATTCATAGATGAGTGAGTGAGAGCACAGTGAGAGCACACGGGTCGGTTGAGCTCCTCAAAAGAGGGGATTTTCGGAGGGGTATCGTGGGGCTAAGTGACCCATATACGTACCAGAAGATCGGCGATGATACGGTGTTTCGGCACATAGTAAACAGAACGTGGTTTCTTGTTTAAACATCGCCCACAAAGCATATTTAGTTTAATCTTGAGTGTTATTACCAGTATCAGTGAAGGGACAAGGAGCCGTCAGGCACTAGCCCAGCCCTGCCCAGGCACCATAAACCTCCAGCAGTAACCACAAGGTGAGTGAAGTAACCGTTTATAGGGCAGGCAGTTTCACCCTTATGGTTCCCCACCATAGGCCTTATCTTCCACCTACCCCAAGGACCTGACCCTCGGTCTTTCAACTTCTCAAACAATTCTAACCATTATGAAGTACTTGCTATAAAGTCCATTTTCATATATATATATATATATATATATATATATATATATATCTCTCTCTCTCTCTCTCCTTTTTATCCTTAACATCTTTCCATCCACTTTCAATCACCGCACTTAACCGTCTCATTGTTATTATTTTTTGGTTTTCTATAACTTCAGATCGCTTTTTATCATTTTAGTTATTTGTTTTTCTCTAATATCTTTCATACCCAACCAGGCCAGCCCCCTCTCCAGCTCGCTTTCTTTCTCCCTCGCCCCCGCCCCTGCTCTCTCTCTCTCTTAACATTTTGTACAATTTAAGCATTTTTCCATAACTGCTGCCCTAGATTCGGTTACCCACTCAGATCCTGGCTCTCGCTCACTCTCTGGCTCTCTCCCTATCTTGATGTTGACAGCATTATTAATATCCTAAGCATTTATTAATACTCAACATCAGGGTGGCGTCGCCAGTGTAAGTAATCATAGGATATAATTGACGTGCTTCCCTTCAATCAGTTAGATCTTTTAGTTGTACCGGTGCCCAATGCCGAGGATTTATACATTTAACCACTTAGCTTTAGGAGAAGCAGGCCAATTGCCCATCAGAAAGGTTGACTATGATATGTGATTTTTTTTTTTTTTTTTTTTTTTTTTTTTTTTTTTACATTTCCCATCAGAAAGGTTGACTATGATAAGTGAATTTTTATGCATCCAGCCAATTATACATTAATAACAACAGCAATAATCTAGATATGTGCCAGGAGAGATTTCCTGGGGTTTCTGAAACAAGGGAGACATGGTAGAGATGGAAGCACCACGGGAAGATCAAGAGGACGGCATGGTAGAGGCAGAGGAACGGATAATCTTGGAAGACTATGGCCTAGCAGATACTAAGTGTTTTAAGTGCGGAATAACCAATGCAAGAAAGAATTCGCGAAAATGTTCCGGCTGTCTTAGATCTATTCATTTATCTTGTGCTAAGCTGACAAAGAAAACATCAGGAGAACAACCAAACTGGAAATGTCTCGCATGCCCAGGGCCCACTGCAGAGCCAACCGGGGCAACACCGGCAACACTGGTCGCCAACTTGACCCAACTTGTGACCAAATGGAAAGCGCGGATCCAGGTCCTTGCCCGGGTACCTAAAGGAGCCAGAATCCAAGTGGCGGAGGCCCTTACAACCATCATAAAGCAGGCCCTACAGCTCAAGACACCCCTCGCATGGGCACGGCTCCTGGGTTTCTCCTATGGGGCCCTTCGAAAACCACCCAGAACCAACATACAAGACCATCTTCAGGTTTCACTAGCCACCAGAGTGAAACGTCAAGTAGCACAGTATATGGATGGAAACAAACTGGTGGAAACCCCCGAACAGCAACCAAACAGGGCCCAGAAGCACCACGACAAGGAAGAGGAAGAGGCTGAACAGCTACGTAAGAGGGTCGCAGCGAAGCTGGCGGATAGTGACATCAAAGGGGCCGTCAGACTGTTGTCCTCTTCAGAAGGTTTTGCTGGTCAAGGCACCGAAGTTGTTGAAGCCCTACAAGAAAAGCACCCACCTACACCTAGGGACCTAATCCTCCCCCCTGCCCCAAATGACCAGATGCCCCAACCTTTAGTTGTCACGAAGGAGCAGGTGGTTGCCGCAGTGACTTCATTCCCAACAGGCTCAGCCGCGGGCCCAGATGGTATCCGACCAGCCACCTCAAAGGCCTATTGGGTCAGGGATCAGGAGCTGCTGGGGAGGCACTCTTGGAAACCCTCACCAAATTCATCAACATGGTTTTAAGAAGGGAAGTACCCGACTGTGCCACACCCCTATTTTTTGGGGCATCACTCTGTGCACTGGCAAAAAAAGATGGCGGTGTGCGCCCAATAGCAGTAGGGAACACCTTCCGCCGCCTTGCCACAAAGGTGGGTTTGAAACCACTCTCGAATGGCCTAGGTCAACACTTAAGACCAGTTCAACTAGGTTTCGGAACTCCAGGGGGGTGTGAAGCTGCTGTACACGCAACCCGCACCTACCTCAGCCAAGCCCAAGAAAAACGAGTGCTTCTAAAGATTGACATGCGGAACGCATTCAACAGCATTCGCAGGGATGTCTTCCTCCGTGCAGCTCAAGAACACATCCCCACTCTGTACCCCCTACTTTGGCAGGCTTATTCCAAACCTTCAATCCTGATTTTTGGCGAGACGGTAATCCCATCAGCGACCGGGTTACAACAGGGAGATCCAGGTGGTCCTGCTCTTTTCTCAATAGGGGTGGATGCAGCAGCTAACAAAGTAAGGTCAGAACTGAATGTATGGTACCTGGACGATGCAACCTTGGGTGGGTCAGTAGAGAACGTTCTAACCGACCTAAATAACATCGTAACTGACCTCGGCCAGGCCGGGCTAGTGATAAATGACACCAAATGTGAACTTGTCCTCCTCAACCACACACGTGAACAAGGAGAAGAGACTCAGGCCCTGTTTCGAAACATATTGCCAGATGTAAAGATCCTTCAGGAGCACCAGCAAACCCTATTAGGTTCCCCACTAACTCTGGCAGCAATCCCACCAGCACTTCAAGTTAAAAAGGAGGAGCTTCAATGTCTCGTGAGTCGCCTGATACACATCGATGCCCACTCAGCTCTGGCCCTGCTCAAGAACTGTTTCTCCATCCCAAAAATCCAATACCTCCTGCGCACATCGATGACCTACACGAACAATGGTGGCCTCCAAGAATTAGACAGCATAATCCGAGAAGCAGTGACCAGCATCACCAACGTGGAATTTAAAGAACGGGCCTGGACACAAGCCACCCTTCCTGTCCGCCTTGGGGGCTTGGGCATACGGAGAGCCTCGGATATTGCCTCCCCAGCCTTTATCTCTTCCCTCATCGCGACCAACGACCTCGTATTGTCCATCCTTTCTTCTCAACCCGGAATGACACTTAATGAGGACGTAACAGCAGCGATTAACACCTGGAAGGGAAGTACAGGAGTAGAGGATGAGCCTCAGGGTACCTCCAGGAGCAAGCAGAAAGCGTGGGATACCATCTCGGCGAAGAAAACTCAAGAAAATCTCCTAACCAATGCAGACCAGGTTGCAAAAGCACGCCTCCAGGCAGCCGCCCGTTCGGAGAGTGGCTTGTGGTTACACGCCATCCCCATCCCACCTCTTGGAACTCACTTGGATGCTGAAGCGCTCCGGGTTGCCATCGCGCTCAGAGTGGGTGCGGCAGTTTGTCACCCACACACTTGCAAGTGTGGTGGGTGGATGGATGCTCAAGGTCACCATGCCTTGTCATGTAAATACAACGCAGGCCGCCTGCCAAGACACTCTGCACTAAATGATGTCATAAAACGGGCCCTGCAGAGTGCTAACCGTGCATCAATCCTCGAACCACATGGACTTCACAGATTAGACGGCAAACGGCCAGATGGGATGACCACTTTCCCTTACAAGAATGGCCGGTGCCTCGTGTGGGATGCCACATGTGTTGACACTTTCTCCACAACCAACATCGCCAGAAACGCCGACGAAGCAGGTGAAGCCGCCCGGATAGCAGAAAATAAAAAGCGAGAAAAATATCAAGCCATCGCCAGAAATCATCAGTTCGAGCCCCTGGCATTCGAAACTTCAGGAGTCTTCGGCCCTACCACCCTTAAGATGGTGAATGAAATAGGCCGTAAAATCAGAGAAGTTTCAGGAGAACCCCGGGAAACCCTCTGGCTCAAGCAAAGACTAGGGATGGCTATCCTCCGGGCAATGCCACCAGCGTCATGAGCTCAGTTCAACAGGACTGGGTCATGCCACTGTGTGAGGCCCGGGCAGGAGTGGTGTATCCGTAGTCTTTCCACAGTAGGGTAAAACAAAACATAAACTTTATTTGTATGTAACATGTGTGATGCACATAAATAAAAGGGGATGTGTCGGATGGTTGAAAGCCACAGTTGCTCGCGCGTTTGGGGCTAGCAACACGTATTATGAAAAACATGCATCCTCCTTCATTCACTGTCCCCCCCTTCACTCACTCAACCCCACAATTTGCCGGAGGATAACAGGTTTTTCACAATACGTAGACGGAGGTCTTTTAAAAAAAAAAAAAAATCATAGGTAATTAGTTTGATTATGATTACACGTTACTCCTCCTCTGTACCCTAATGAATACATGGTATAATTATTTGATCTAGTAAACGCAATCTGCCCTTATGCCCCGAAGAGGTTACGACATAGAACTAAGCTATCTTGGCTTGGGTTATCGAAATCAAGTGTTGCATTATTCGTGTAATATGTCATCAGTTTCTGCTTCTTGGTTTATTCGAATCCCGGCGAGTATAGCACTATGCCTTCGCTCACATTCACTATATCCAAGGCTATGGAATATATTTAGATTGATAGCTGTATACGGTAGCCTGCAGACGAATGTATACAGTTTATAATTACTTACTTGTTTTGACTTGAAGGCCTCATATAATGTTAACTTCATCTTTTAATCCTTTGAGTTATCGTGGAAATCTAAGGATAGATCCTAGATATATTGTATTTCTCTATAGGCTATACCGCATATGTGCGTATTTTCTTGTTCACATCCCCTTTTCTCTATCTCTCTGTACTTGTATATGTACATTCATACTGTAGGCTATAAACAGTACAGTACACTATACTGTATGATTTCCCTCCTCCTATTTCAGTCTTCCAAACACGACCGTACAGACAGCTCAGCCACATGAACAACCTTCCAAGTATCGCTAACCAAACACCTCGTAACTTTGAGCCCCGCAGTGCCCAGGCAGGAGGGTATTGGTGGCACCACCTACAGGCACTTCAGTATACAGAGTTCGGACAATTTATTTTTTCCTCCACCAGCGTAGTTGGACGAAGGTTTTGTTTTCGCCTCCGTTTGCCTGTCTGTCTCTCTGTCTGTCTGTTTGTAAATAAGATATCTCACAAAGCTATAAACCGATGTTCATGAAATTTTCTGGTCAGATAGGATATGCGCAACGGATGAAGTGATTCAGTTTAGGAAGCGATCTGGAGCTTTGCACACTATTTTGGTGGGCAAATAGGATATGCGATATGAACCAATGTTCACAAAATTTGGTAGGCAAATAAGATATGCCCAAAGGAAGAAGTTGTTTAATTTATAAGGTGATCTGGATCATATCCTGGAATATTATTTTTATTAATCTCACCACCACACCCCCAATGAAATTAATTAAAGTATATATGATCCACCGGGATTCGAACCCGGGTTATCACACACATATTTTTGCCACCTTAACCATTACACCACCAGGACGGTTAAAGGTTTATGCACACGCCATCATGTTCATATTCCCAACCGCACTATGGTAGCCTACTGTTTAAGTGAGAGGAAAGAATATTCATGGGGCACAGATCATATAGACCGGAGCAATTTATGCCTATGATATTATTAGTAAAACACACAGCCAGCGTCGGCGGAATTATGCACCCTACTAAGTTATCTCAGTCTTACTCTAGTTTACATCGCCTTTGTAAATTAAATTTCATAGGTTTAACTCTTTCAATCGGAATATATGCTTTCTGTTATGCTATTTACCTCTTGATGACTATATTAACTTTGTAAACGCATATATATATATATCCTATAATACATGTAATATAAATTAACTATTTTAATATTAATATATTTTATGTTTTAAATCAGATGAAATAATAATTTGGAGGAAGATATAATAAGTCGTCACCTAATTGGCCGGATTAACACGGATATATTTGTATGTACATATGTTTGATTGGACAACATTGAAGATAATAATAACTCTTGAAGCCATGTGAAAAATGATCTTGTTACCAAAACTGTACGTACTACAAAATAATATGACGGTCCTACTATTTGATCATGAAAGAAGAACTTTATCAATTTCATGTACAAAATTATATCTGTGTTAGTCTATGAATAACTGTTTATCACCTAGTTCCTTTACGCAAACAAATGATAAGTACAATCGCGCTAATAAGTGATGTCTCGGCACCAAGTATGTTTTGATCAATAATTGGTATCAGTAATATCTAAGCTTCATTTCTTCATATCGAGTGAAATATACAAACATTTTCCTACACTTGCCCACGCTATTCAACATCGGACAGACATTAATACAGCACAGAGCAAGCCAAACGTAATGACAGCTGGAACATGACTTATTAGCGTGACCGTACATGTTTGGTCAATGAAAGCAAAGAGTGTTACTCTAATAGTGTTCAACCTTTTTCAGTACGATAATTTATGCTATATTAAATACAAGAAGTAAAAACTGCGGACAAAAATAAATAAACATATACATGTTTTTAAGCTGGACAAAAGCATCTACTCAGAATGCTATACATAAAATGCGTATACATACAATGAGGATTGCTTAACCCTTTCAGTATCATGGCGTCTTTTCCATTGTATTTTTCCTAGCACTAGACAATTTCATACAATCTTGGACGGATACCTATTAATACAAATTATAAATGCAATCTTTTAATGACCCTTTCCCCCGCACAGATCCTACCCAATCTGAACAAAATCGTCAAATGATAGCAAAAAAACATTGCGTCATGGCTTATTGCACTTAAAGGTTGCAAATATAATTGTTTAATAATAGCCAGAATAAGACGAAACACTGCAGTATAGTGTTCTGCATTAAGATTAACGAATCTCTCTCAAATTGAAATCCTTAAGTTAAGTTGTCCAAGTTCGGTATTCTTACAGATCTCTGGTGGTAGCGGCAGTCGTCTCGTGTCTTATTGAACATCTGTTTGTGTGTGTTTCCCGAGCTTTGGTTTACACTACAAACACCCGGCGCTACGAATTCACCCAAAAATTGGTTTCCGCGCGAGTTGGTGTTGACGGGCTGAGCTGGCTGGCGGAGTTTCCCCTTCGACTCTTTCCTATTTTCTTTTCGTTTTCTTCTTGTTTCGTTCATTTCGTTTCTTGTATTCTTCTATCTTTCCCTTTCCTTCTAGTCGTTAATTATCACTTCTCTCCTATTTTCTCCTTGTATTCTTCTTGCGTTTATATTTTTATAATGTTGCGTTTATTCATATTTCAGTTTATTATTTAATCTTTAATCTTAACATCACAGTTTCTCATTTTGTCTCAATTTTTGTTTTCCTGATTCGTTTATTATGCACTATGGTACTTATCCCTCTTTCGCTTTTTTATATCTTTGAAATCCCCACCTTTTTCCTGTTTCATATAATTATATTAACCCACGTTTAACTTCCTGTTTTGTTCATTTGGGTTCCATTGCTTGTGACTCTTCTTTCGAATTTGTTGTAGTCATTATTCCTCACATAATTCCTGTTGCTAATGTATTCCTCGTTCTGTTATTTCTATATATTTTTTAAAATCTTCCTAAGTTTCTTTCTGATTTTGTGATATTGCATTTGTTATTTGTTATAGTTTGCTTCTGATCTTAAAAACTCGTGTCTCTCCTATTCTCAGTTTTTGTTTTTCCCGTTTGCTTACCGATTTCTTAAATTTTTGATATGGTGCCTATCCCTACATTCTAAAAAACTTTCTTTATAGCTATAGGTTATAACGATTTTTATTTAATTATGGTTAATAATGATTATAATTGCATATTGTTTTATTCATCTAATTATTATTTTTGTGTATACTTACATGCTCGAGTCAATAACTAAAGCCAATATTTTCCATGGCATCCAATTTATCTGATAATTTGGAGAACATTTTATAACTTCGACCATATATGTAATTGAGCTCATGAACGTCATCTTGGTCAGTTTGAGGATACCCATTTGATGTCACGTTATTCTTCTATTTCACCGATTTTAATTGACTGAGAACCTTCCCTCCTTCAGCTTAATTATGTCTTTATTATCTCATTATTATGTATTTTTTGTTTCTTAGCCATTAAGGGGGGTCACCGGCCTTTTGTTTATCTTTCTCTCCTGTCATCTCTTTCCCTGGCTTGTATCCATTCGGCCTCATTCAGCCAACTGTTTTAAGACGTTTATCCCCATCCAAGTGTCGATTTCTTCCTGGCAAGCGATAGCGAGCCAGCATTGCATGGAGAAATCCGGCTTCGCCGGAGATTTTTTTTTATCGAAAAATTTACAAATTTAGCTTGCTGTCAAAACAAAAATATATATATGCTGGCTCTGCTACCGCTCGCCAGGAAATTATTGACACCTGGATGGGGGTAAATGTCTTAAAACAGTAAGCTGAATGGGGCCGAATGGATACAAGCCAAAGAGAGAGGGAGTAAGAGAAAAACAGCGAGGTGGGCTCCCTTAACTCACAGTATTGATTAGATTCCTTGATTTAGTTTTACCTTATCATTTCCTAATAACTATATCACAGATTGTACACATTCCCGAGTGTAAAATTCACAATGTTGTGAATGTAAAACAAGAGAACTTAAACCCACATACAATTAATATTACCACAACCATTTACCCACCCCTCCAAAAATACTCTTAAAAATTGATAGAACTTTGACTCGATTTTGACGATAATCAATACGATACTTACCGGTTATCTACGGACTCCACCATTAAGGGGAGATGGGTCGTTTGTAGTTGCTCATTTATGCATGTTTTTATTATTTTATTAGTTTCCTCCATAGACCTCCATCAAGCTTTAACAAAACAAAAAACTCGCCCAAGACCATCCTTCACGATAAATTTATACATTTCTCGATAGAAAAATGGCCAGGTCGATTTCCGTTAAATTACTGGGTCGCTATCGCTCGCCAGGAAAAAATCGACACCTTAATGACACGAAAAGTTTTAATATTGACAAAGAAATGGGGCGAAAGGTCTTAAAATGGAAGAACTTACAATTTGAAAACCAATGGGGCTAAACATGAGGAAGAAGGGGGACCAGCACAATGGCCCATCTCCCCTTAAAGTGTGAAGATGATTGCTAAACATTTCATACAACACTGTTCACAATGATAGAGCACATGGTGTATCCTGTGCGGGTTTCTTTAACATTATAACAAATTATAATCTCTAAGTAAAACTGAAGTATATAACTAGCTTTTCATATTATATTTAATTCTTCATTAATTAAGTTTCAATGCTTACCTAATATTTCTAAAAATATATATGCTTTTAATTGTAATAAAACATTTCAGCCATCATACCTGAAACAGACATGTAATTGGAAATACATTTAAATGCAAATAATAACCATGACGTTGGAAAAATGTCAATATATTTTTAATAACTTTAATAAATATAATGTATAGCACAGGATAGACATTCCATACCATAACTAATAGTAGTAAAGTCAAAAGTCAAAGTCCCCCCCATCTTTACCCTGAATGAAGTCAAAGCCAATGCTATAAACCTTTATTTGTTTTTATAAAATATTAATTTGTGATCATATTATATATATTGATTTTCATATTTTAGATTACTGCACATGCTTCATAGTAAAAAATAATAAAAATATCTCCTGTATTTCTTTCAGAACAACTTTGTCTTCATATTTTATACTCTGGTTAACTTTAGGCGGTTTTATTACGCTCACAACGGCCACATGCAATCAAAGGGACAAGATATAAAAAGACTGAGCTACTGTGAGAATCATGTGGGAGGAAAATGTGACCGAGATTATATATTTGTTCAGGCATTTAATCCGTCGATACCCTTGGATTTTACTACTTAGAACATTCTACAAGTGGCAGAGGTAATTTGTTTTCGACTACATTATAAATTATCTACTCTTACTTCGCCACCACTGCAATATATATTTCACATCATTAGTCCTCAGTATGGCCATCCCTCACCCAACCCTTTCAATCTGATATTCCAGGTTTTGTTTTACTCAAACTACCTCCACATTATTGTATACATCTGAGGAATTACATGTGGGATCAAAATGTCAATGGAAAAGGATTTTCCGTTTTTGCTTTTTAGGTCATTCCTAAGCTGAGCAATATCATCCGACAGAAGAATGAATTGAGTTAGAAATTGTCGCGTGACTGAAGAGGAAATCAGGCCCACTGAACAGAGTAATTGACCTTGCGAATTTGATTTTGCCATTTATATTTGTTGTGTTCCAATTCTACCTCCGGACCTAGGCTTATATCCTGTAGATTCGATTGCTCAACATAATGAAGTGAGAATATCTTATTGCAGATGACGAGTGAGACAACGACACAGGCGAGTGTTGCAATCAGCTCGTCCATAGTCTTGTCTTCAGCGACCTATGGCGTTAGGCTGTATCGAATCGTTGCAGTTTTGACTTCTCTAAACCACATCACCACTGTCGGTTTTCCTATCTCTTAATCTCAGACACTTCTCTCTATCAACCCACCTATCGAAAGTCTCACTCACTAGGCTCTGCTACCATTGCATATTTTGAGTATGGGACTATTCACACAATGCTAATGTATTGGAAACAGTAATAGGCTATACTGTATACAGCTGGCCATGTGTTATATGAAATTACAGATTTGTTCAACCCCCTACTCAAGGTTAAGAGATACAACTATCTCTTAACCTTGCCCCTACTAACGTTAACAATGGATGCGTAATGATGGAACAGTCTCTTTCCCTCACCCTAGCCCATTCTTTGCCCATTACATAAACCGTCCTGGTGTTATAATGGTTAGAGTGTTTAAAATCTGTGTGTGATAACCCAGGTTCGAATCCAGGTGGATCACATATATGCTTTCATTAATTTCATTGGAGGTGTTTGGTGTTGTGGTGAAATTCATAAAAATATAGAATGTATCCCTCATCTTCTCACGCTCGCCCATCATTCACCCATCATTTTCCCTTGCTCTTCCCTCACACAACCCCTTAATCCTCTCCTTATCTTCCCCTCTCGTTCACTCCTCAGCTAGGTCTCACTTTCCACTATTATACTTCGCCCATGTTTTCTTGTTTTCGGTCTACTCTCACACCCTTCGTCCTTGACTCACCTTAACCCCTTCTGTACCGCCAACGCCTTTTTAATTTTACTCTAGCTATATTTAGACGATTTTGTGCAATTTAAGAAGGATCTGTGGTAGTAAAAATGGTTAAGTGAGATAGTTCAAAGCCTGTTAATTGTAGGAGGCCAATTTTAAACTGAATAAAATAGTTTAGTAGTAGCCAGAGTAAAGTTGAGAGGACGTCACCGGTACTGAATGGGTTAACTCCCTTGCTCCTCATCCTCTACAGACTGTCCCTCATCCTTTACTAATTTGTTCTCATCATCTATCCAATCGTCCCTATTCCTCTACCAACTTTTCCTTATTCTCTACTACTTTTCTCTCCCTTGTCCATCATACTCTACTCACTTTTCCTCACTCGGCTCTCATGCTCCCCTCACTCTTCCGTTATCCACCTCTTCCCTTTCCCCTCGGCAGTAGCAGGAGGGAGGGGACTAGGCTGGGGGGAAGGGCAGTCACCGAGGTGGTGACAGTCAAAGCGAGGGGAGTCAGGGGTGGTCCGGCCGAGAGGGGAAAAGAGGGAGAGAAAGTCGGCTCCCACTATGGCTATTTTCAGAACATCCTCATCCCCTTCCTACCTCCCTTCCAATGTTGCCAATTTACCTACTTTCCCGCTAGATCTAGAGGAATTTACTTCGATCTAGAGGCAAATTTTTACATCTAGCGGCATGAATTATAACGATATTCTGTAGATTTGAGCCATTTTAGAGATATATTGTTGACATTTCGAAGATATTATAGCTATTTAATATCTAGCGGACTTGATATGGTAACCTTGCCCTCTCTCTCTCTCTCTCCCCCCACCCCCTCAGCTCTCCAACCCCATTCAACATACACCCCCACCTCCTTTGTTTTGGTGCTAGGCTGCGGCTGTTGGCTGACCCACCCTGACACGTTCTCGGGGACCGATTTGCTTAGGCTTAATTGGCTAACTTTTACATTAACTATGTAATCTGGAACTCAAGGTATATAACTTTGTCTCTCCATATTAACTGGGAGAGCATTTTTCACACACCGATCTTGATTAGGGAGTTGTGGTTTGGTGTTCTAGTTTCTTGTTCTGCATTTAAACGTCTGGAATTCGGTTGGTAGGGTGATGTTTCTCGCCCGGTGTAAAGCTATCAAATACTTTTGAGAAATAACTGAGCTTGCCGTTATGTCTCACGATGTTGGTTATCCTTACCAAACTTAGCTTAACCCCATCTGTACCGGTGACGTATTTTGCATTATATTCTGGCAACTATTAGACAATTTTATTCAGCTTAGGAAGGACGTCTACCCATTAAAAGGCTACAAACTATCTAACTTAACCCTTTTTACTACCACAGATCCTTCTCAAGCTGTACAAAATCGTATAAATATAGCTAGAAGAAAATTTAAAAGACGCTGCGGTACAGAAGGGGTTAACCAACCTAACCTAATATATTCTAACCAGCAGGTCCAGGTGCGATATAACTCACTATATCCAACTATACCACACTTGATCACTTACTATCCATTTAAGCCCCTAATAATCACTTAGTATACCTCCCAAGGCCCTGTGGGGCTTTGGTTTCCCAGGCGTTTCCGTACCCTCCTTAGCTCCCCGCCTTGGAGTGGCTTCGGTCACCAGGGCTTTATTAGTGGTAAGCAAAGAGGGTTCTGTGGGGGCGCTTGGCTATGGCATTGGCCTTGCTCAGGACCTTGGGGCTTCTCGGCAAAACAGCCTGGGGAACAGCAACAACAACAACAACTTAGTACACCTGCCCACATCATGTTTTTTTGTTTCCATCAATAGGGATCACGATCACTGTACCGAAGATCTGTCTCCAGCTTTCACCCCACGGGCGGTAGTAAGTGCGCGTAGGAAGCGTGTTCTCAGGGTTTTTGAAGCTTATGTATTTAGCATGACACCGGTTAGATGAACAGGATATAGTGACTATTATAATCTATTGCATGATTTTATGTTTATGCGGCCACAACCAAAATAGTAATAGACTACTAAGCTAACCAGATATACCCTAATCAAGACTAGCTTAATTTAACCTATCCTAACCTAACCTATTTAGGATTCTGGCCGTTTGAATTATGATCGTTTTTTTTTTCGTTTTTTTTTTCTATGGGAGTGAGAGAGACAAAAGGCAGAACTGCCTGTATCGTGTGCCTCCCCCAGAGTTGAAAGAGTGACAGGGCCAAAATCAAGGGACTTTCGAGCCAAAATATCTGGACACACGGAGTTTGAAGCAATTTAAGTCATAGGAAGAGGGAAAGACTGATTCTGGGAGAGAGTTCCAGACCTCACCAGTTGAACAGAAGAAAGACTGAGGATAAAGTTTCACTCTTTGGTTGGAGAGTTGCACAGAGTAGGGGTGGGATTGTCTTGCAAGACGGGTACTATGTACGCTTGATGGTAGCGTATCAATAGTTTCATGATGATGATGATGCAGTTTTTACCACCATACACTCCCTGCTGAATAGCAAGGCTAGGGTGGGTGCCCTGATGAATCAGGGGCTTGGTGAGTAGTTGCCACAGATTGCTAGACCGCACCGTTTACCAACAACACTGACATCTGCCAATAACTCACTGGCTGGCCCGAGGCTCGAACAGTCAACCTCACGGTTAGCAGGCGAACGCTCTACCAATCGAGCTACGGCCTGTTGCATATTCAAGAGTAAGCGTTTAAGCACTAACTGAAGTAAACCGACTGTATTTTTCTCTTGTGTATCTTGTGTACGATTCTTATGTATTTGATATCCATTCGTATTTTGTGTGAAACCATATATTCTGTGTATAAATAAAAGTGTTGTGCTGTACCTATTATATAACTTGCCTTGTGTTTTCATTGTATATATATATATATATTAGTATAGCCAGGTAATAGATTCTCTTTTAAACAGACGAGGTTAAAAGCAATAGCAGTTTCAGCATACAGGATTTTATTGTTACAGCTTTCAATAGTTCTAACAATTTTCCTCTGGGGTTCAGAGAGGAGGTACAAAAGGTTAACAAAATTCATGGTGGATCCAACGTTTCACAAGTAAACATCTTGCATCTTCAGGGAAACCTGAATGCTGAAACTGCTATTGCTTTTAACCTCGTCTGTTTAAAAGAGAATATATATATATATATACGGTATATATAAATATATATATATATTCTACGAAATATGATACAAAGGCTAATACATGAAAAATTAAGCATAGCCTATAAATAAGTACAATAATACCCCCACAATATATTACTATATCGGTACATAAGAAAGTAGGCCTATAGCAAAATTTTCTGATTTAAACTTATTGTATTTTATATATTAATTATGTGTTCATAAATTAGTTTTCTTTAATAATATGCTTCAATATTTAATATTGAAGCATATTATTAAAGAAAACTAATTTATGAACACATAATTAATATATAAAATACAATAAGTTTAAATCAGGATGAATATATATATATATATATATATATATATATATATATATATATATATATATATAAATTACCGGTGGGGGATTTTATTTAAGTCATGAAGGTCCACACCTATCAAGGAGGTAATTTTCCGAGTCAAAAATATATTCTATTTATATCCCGACGTATGACAAGCTCAATGTCCGTTCGAGTAGTTCCTCTTACCGGTTAACTGATGATATGCCCAGCCTTTTGTAGGGAGAATAAAGGTATACTTTATAATGTATCCGCCATGTTATATCTCGCGACGGAAAGAGTTATGACGTCGAGCAATGAAGTAGAGTCTGGGAGGACCATATGCTTTCATTAGTTTATTCAAGTACATTGGGGTTTGTGATTGATGATTAATGTTAAGAACCGGGTGTTACTTATTATTATTAAACTGTACTAAATCAGGTATGAATCAGGGGGTTGAAATGAGTAAAGATATGTAAAATGTATCGTTTGACAGCATAATATCTATCGCATGATAATCTGCCATATGGTTCTTATTCATATGAGCTCCTTTATCTGGTTATTATTACATGAAATCTTTACCCTACATAAGCCGAGGGTGGTCTTTTATGAAATCCACCCACACTATTTCGCCCCATTAACTTGGCTATTATAAAACGTTTCGCCTCATTCAGGTGTCGATTTTTTCTATCGAAAAATGGACAAATATATCCTAAAGGGGAGTCTAGGGAGTTTTTTTAAAGATTGATTAAGGTCGAGCGAGGAAACTAAAAAATATATGAATCGATAGACCCAATAAAATATCCACTGTTCCCTTAAATGAAGTCAACAAGTTCCTGTGACACATTTTATGCCACTTATCACAGGACTCGAACACAATCATGACCTCCCCCATTTAGGAAAAACTGTGTTTTGGACGGTACACTCTTCTAACAAAAAATATGCAAATTTGCCTTGAAAGTGGATCCGGGAGTCGGAAACAAAACACTGTAAGAAACACAGAAAGGTAGATGGAAATGCAACTTGACTCCTGCAAAAGTAAAGATCCCGGAATTTTACCTACAAAAGAAACACGAGATATGCAAGCGTGTGACTGTAAAAAACATACGCATAGATTCTACCGATTAAAGAAGTTGGTGTCGTGTACCGGCCTGGCTAAGACCGAGTCGCCGGGAGTGTATGAGAATTTTTAGTGGGTGATAAACTAGCTATGAAATGAAAGGCGTGATGCGTGGCAGTGTTCCTCGTCTCAGGGTTACCGAATCTACTCCGCTAGATTGTAAATATTAGCCAAAAATCGCTAAAATAATGCCACACTCTCTAGAAATTCACTCTAAAATAGCTCCAATCTCCAAAATATCGCTAGCCATCATGTCGCTAGATGTAAACATTTGCCTCTAGATCGAAGTAAATACCTCTAGATCTAGTGGGAAAGTAGCTAAATTGGCAACACTATACATCTCCTCACACCCACCTCTCCTTCTGTCTGCCCAGTTCGTTCTTCTTTCTCCTCTTCCTACACAAAGCAGCCTATTCGATTTATCCTATACATTATTTTTCTTCTCCCGTTATCTTCCTATAATGCTTAAAGATCTGTATGTGGTAACCCAGGTTCGAATCCCGGTAGGATCACATGCTTTCATTAATTTCACTGGGAAGTGTTTGGTGTTGGGAATGAAAATAATAAATTTGATTATATTATTTATATTGCTACAATTTATGGTTTAATCTAAGAACAAGCGATCAGTAGCATTAAACTTTTGCAAGACTTGGAGGTTAATTTCTATGCAAGCAGATGATGTTATAAGGGGGGTCACCGGTTTGTTTTTAATCTTGGTCTCCTTTTCTCTCGTTCTCTGGCTTGTATCCATTCGGCCCCATTCAGCCAACTCTTTTAACCCTCTCCAACATATGACGCGATTTTGAGCCCATTGGGGATACTTTAAAGCCTTTGTTACCATCAGGGGTATTTAGAAACCTTTATTTTAGTTACTTCAACCTCTGCAGTTGTCTTTGAGTTAGCTGTGGGCAGAAAACTAATTTTGGAGAGGTAATTATAAGAGTGAGAGAACTCTATTTCTTATTGCTAATCTGGTAACCTCTGCGTCATATGTGCGTGAAAGGGTTAAAACGTTATCCCCATCCAAGTGTCGATTTCTTCCTGGCTAGCGACAGCGAGCCAGCATTGTATGGAGAAATCCGGCTTTGACGGAGAAATTTTTCTATCGAAAAATGTACAAATTTAGCTTGCTGTCAAAACAAATATATATATATATATATGCTGGCTCGCTACCGCTCGCCAGGAAAATATTGACACCTGGATGGGGGTAAACGTCTTAACACTGTAGGCTGAATGGGGCCGAATGGATACAAGCCAAAGAGAGAGGGAAAGAATGAGAACAAAAAAGCGAGGTGGGCTCCCTTAAGCATTGCACGTACTCTTACAATGTATATATGTCATCAGTTAGGTAATTGGATATAACTATTTTCCTGAGTATGGAGGATATTTCATTCAGCTCTAGAGTACTGGAAACAGATAGGGTGTAATTATGAAAAGTAGGTATGCATAAGGTGAAGTACTCAAACGAAGTCCAACACACACTGATCCCCAAACTTGTTTCTACCAGATACACATACATTTATGCCCTGGCTCTTCAAGTACTCCAACAACTCAACTATATTTTCGTGTTATGTTGTTCTTGGTGTAATTTGTTTGTGTTTATGTTTTTGTTGTTTATTGGTGTAATATTCAACTATCTGACTACTTATAGAAATCACTAATTAGTACAACATGATAATTACAGCTTTCTTATACTCGTATTCTAATATTTTATGTTTCTCTAAATATTTTTGTTTTCACCAACTCCTATATTAGTTCATGGTCTGTCTACCGACTTCGTTTATTATTATAGTCTTCCTACTACCCTTCATTCCTCTAATTTCTCACCCGTTCTTCCTTACCAATGTTCCCATACATCTTCAACTCCTTCTCCTAGTCTTCAGTACTCTCCTAGTCTTCAGTACTCTCCTAGTCTTCAGTACTCTCCTAGTCTTCAGTACTCTCCTAGTCTTCAGTACTCTCCTAGTCTTCAGTACTCTCCTAGTCTTCAGTACTCTCCTAGTCTTCAGTACTCTCCTAGTCTTCAGTACTCTCCTAGTCTTCAGTACTCTCCTAGTCTTCAGTACTCTCCTAGTCTTCAGTACTCTCCTAGTCTTCAGTACTCTCCTAGTCTTCAGTACTCTCCTAGTCTTCAGTACTCTCCTAGTCTTCAGTACTCTCCTAGTCTTCAGTACTCTCCTAGTCTTCAGTACTCTCCTAGTCTTCAGTACTCTCCTAGTCTTCAGTACTCTCCTAGTCTTCAGTACTCTCCTAGTCTTCAGTACTCTCCTAGTCTTCAGTACTCTCCTAGTCTTCAGTACTCTCCTAGTCTTCAGTACTCTCCTAGTCTTCAGTACTCTCCTAGTCTTCAGTACTCTCCTAGTCTTCAGTACTCTCCTAGTCTTCAGTACTCTCCCTTTCCTACAGATTAAGCTTTTTATAATAACATCTTCAAAGTTAAGTTATTGGCAAAGGTTCATGTGATTTTGCTCGGGTGGCAGTGACATCTAAAGGTCAAATAACAATATTCTTACAATAAATGCAATTTAATGATATACTGTATATAGAACATTCTGGAAATATTGAATGAAGAGTTTGAAAGAGATAATGTTTATCTTTATAAATGCTAGTATCACAAAACTGGAGATCACTCATCATTGTATCGAATTACAGAATTACACGTGTGATAAGACGACAAACCCCTTTCGCTCTCTCCGACTCTCTCTCTCCATCTAAAGCATGGTTCACACATGCCCGAGTCCGAGCCCGAGTGTCCACGAGTCCACAGTCGCGGGGACTGGCGTAATGACTCGGGCAGTGTTGCGGGAACTCGTGGGAACTCGGGCATTGTCATGAGAGACTCTTGGAGACTCATGGGATTTCGGCTCCGGGAGCCGCATTTTCATTCCAGCATGAAAATATTAGGCTGAGTCATCTCAATATCAAGACACTCTGTGGTAACTCTCAGTGACTCGTAGTGAATCTTGAAGACTCGTAGTGACTCGTGAATACTCGTAGTGACTCGTAACTACTCGTGAAAGACTCGTGAACACTCGCGGCAACTCGCGGAAAAAATAAGTGGTAAGAAACTGCCCGAGTCATCAAGAGTGTCCACGAGTCACTACGAGTCATCTCAACATTAAGACACTCGTGGTAATTCTCAGTAACTCGTAGTAACTTGTGAATACTCGTAGTGACTTGTAACTACCCGTAACTACTCATATAGCTACTCGTGATCCGAAAATGACCATAAAATTAAAATTTTCCCAAACTCTCATTACACTCGCAGCAAACTCCTAGTGACTCGTGGAGGTCTGCGAGTGCACTCACTGTGCACTCGTGGCTACTCGTCGTGACTCATGGACACTCGTGTACACTCATGGAATTTTACACACTCGGGCTCATTTATGCCCAAGTTTCCACGACTGTGGACTCGTGAACACTCGGGCTTGGACTCGGGCATGTATTAACTAAGCTTTAACTTCTTATGTATTAACCTATCTATATCGATACAATTATACATGATTTCCAGTTTTGGGATACCAGCATTTCGAAGGGCATAAATTTTTTCTTTTAAGTTGTTCGTTCAATATTTCCAGAAGTATTTATATGAATAATTAAACTACACTTATTGAAATTGTATGTGCTATTTAAGGATACAATTATATATGTATATGTATGTGCTGGTGTGTGTACATGTATATATATATTTACTTATTATACACGAATGTATAGTTGCGTGCTTACATATATGTATGTGTATTTATTTATTTAAACATTTCTTGTACCATTGTGAGTAAGTACATTAGTATTCAACTTATCGTATAAATAATAGTATGTTTCATTGTAGTGTAAGCATTGTTTTTCTTTACTTTTTACTACATTTCATTATGTTTTTTTAAGGCAAGATAATGTGATGTTCTGGTTTATGAACAAAGTAAGGGATTCATAGATAGATAGATAACGAGATAGAGTGATAGAGATATAAATTGGTAGAAAGAAAGAGATAAATATGGGTGATATACTAAGTGTGTATCATAGTCTTTGCTGTCTATTGTAACTATAATCTTTTATTTTTGAGTATGTGAAGGCGTTACTGTATTCATTCCCGTTTGATTTTATCAAGACCGTATGTGTTGTTTTGTGATACATGTCAAGAATGTAATTCCTTTTTTCTTACAAATTGGCAACTGGTCACTGGTTAGGAGACAGATTATATTATACAGTATACCGGTATATATATATATATATATATATATATATATATAATATATATATAATATATATATATAATATATATATATAGAGAGAGAGATGATTGTACTTTATCACTTATGAAGTATTTTTCTAGATAAATTATGATCAAATAATTAACCTTTTTAATACGTATTCATGTGCATACATATGCTGTATATTTGTTTTTGTAAAATCTAATGTCATGACACTTGATATTTGTATCGTAAAACATATTCTTCAGGAGTTCATTAACAAGAACGACAACTAATTAAACTGACGCAGCTAAAGGTTGATTTCAGTTCAATATTAATAAAAATAAGAAAAAAGCATGATTGTCTTAATAACCCTCCAACTCGAATCCCCAATATGAAAAGCATAACAATGAAAATTAAAAACGATTATTCACAGATACTCGGCGTTTTACTGCAGGCAAAACTTTTGATTTATGGAAAGACTTATTGCACATGGTCAGGCAAATGTATCTAAATGTAAGATTGAACAATAACGCAACAAAGAAGGGCATACGAATAGCAATTTGGTAATCAGAGGTAAATGACCAGAAGAAAATGTAAAGAAAACAAAACAAATCACAAGACAAGAGGGTCGGGCAGGCGGTGAGAGAGATGGATTAGGAGTGGAGGGTGGAGGGGGGGGGGGGGGGGGGGCAGTGAGGGGGGGGGGGACAATATAGCCCTCTAGTATGAGATATATATGTGCCGTGTTGGGGGAACAAAAAGAGACACACAAATAACATCAGACCCATTGTCTACCACCGCTGTCTTCCACTTTAACTAGCCGGAGGAATTATATATATATATATATATATATATATATAGGAACAGTAGGACCAGGGTTATGAAAAACATCTTGGGAAGTGTTTTTATTCAGTATTACGTTTCGGACTCTCTGCGTCCATCATCAGGTCTATAAACAGAAATGAACACAATATTTACAAACATGTAGGCAATAATAAAATGAAGGGCAAAATTCAGAGTTCAATAGAATTCACAGACAAAAAATGGGAACAGCTACCAAATGAAATACTGTATCAAAGGAGCAAGTAAAGCAATTTATAAATGTACTAAACAAACAAAAGTCACCGAAGTTGCAAGGACTTAAATGGTTTAAAATAGAACGGTCAAGAGGGACAGGACTAGTAATTAATCAATATATAAATATATATAAATATATATATATATATATATATATATATATTATATATATATATATATATATATATATATATATATATATAATCTGTATATTGAGTATATCGCACAAATAGACGTGAGCTAATAATTGTTTTTATATTCTCAGCGGGGCTCTAAACACCGACAGGCAGGACGATTGTCCATGTTTTAATAAACTCTACCATAGCGTGATAAAGGATACTTAACCTTTTCCTATTTACATTTAGGAAATCTTACTTGGATGAACAGTGCTGAACTAAGTAAATGTTAGAAGTGACCACAGAATGGTAAGATGTCGAATAGGGTTAAACCTCAAGAAAGAAAGAAAGAAGCTGGCTAAAACTAGCAAGACAAACATATTTACTCTCAAAGGAAGGACTGAAGAGTTTAGAATAGATATTCAGAATAGATATTCGTATTTTGCAGACTTAGAGGAGTCAGTACAATAAATTAATGAAAACATAACCATAATCATAACGGAAGCTGTCTGTAAGTGTAGGGGGAAAAGCAGGAAAAAGCATTTGTTGTAATCTTCAGAAGAAACGAATGATCTTCTGATTATGAGAAGGAATAATACAATTATAACAGCCAGATAAGTTTGAAGCAGCAGAATTAACTAATAATGCATCAAAAAGAAAATGTCTTGACATTATACGAAGATTAAATATGGCCAAAAATGAATAGACTAATAAATGGTGGAAGTATGAAAGCTTGGTGCGTAGAAAGGTCAAATGGTCAGCGTAAGACACTCAAATAGCGAAGTAATTTACAACAACGATGACAAAATCAAGGTAGCTGATTTTTTTTTATTACCGAGCTATACAGTAGTGAAGGCAGTAATTGAGAAAACAGAGGCTTTCATGAAGCCCTTGTGTATGCCATTTATTGATGATGAAAAGGCATTTGACTCGGTCGAAAATTTCTGCTGTAATGAGAGCGATTCGAAAACAAGGCATAAAAGAGAATTGTGTGCAAGTGTTAGATGATATAATATAGCGATGGGACAACAACCATAAACACGCACAAAACAAGTAATAACGTACCAATTAAGAAGCGGGTAAGACAAGGCGATTCAATTTCACCAAAACTATTCATTGCGCGTTTGGAAGACATATTTAGGAATCTTGAATGGGACAATAAGGGTATTAATTATAATGGAGAATACCTTAGCAACCTCAGATTCGTTGATGACATAGTTCTTTTCAGCAACTCAGAGGAAGAGTTATCACAAATTTAAGCAGAATGCCTTACGGTAGGATTGAACATTAATAGAAACAAAACCAAAATTATGTGTAATCATCTTGTGCAACCACAACAAATATAGATAGAAGATGATATGATAGATGCAGTTGAAGATTAAATATACATAGGTCAGGTTATAATGGCAAACTCAGATCACTCTCGAGAAATCAAGCTTAGGATGGGTATGAGGTGGAATGTATTTAGTAACCAGAACTCTATTATGAAATGCAGTCCAAGGCAGGCGTTATATTTAGAAGAGATGATAACCGATGGACAACTAGAGCAATGTAATTCGAATTTAGAAATGTAGCTAGAAGAGGGAGTAGACAGAGAATCAGATGGAGGGATGAGATTCCGAAAATGTGCTGGGGTGGGATGGAAATGGCCAACATCGGATCGGTTACAGTGGAAACATTTGGGAGAGGCCTTTGTCCTGTAGTGGACTAAATCCGGTTGATGATGATGAAGAGGATACATTTTAAGCTTGGCCGCCCGATTTAACTGGCATTATTCGTTCTCATCAGATAATATGAGTGTCGCATTTTCGGAAAGCGTCTGTTCTTCCTCTTCGTATACACCACGCAAGCAAAACAATTCCCAGGGGAGGCCCCATAGGCATGTGATGAAGAGTTTCTAAAAGTCCTGTTTCATTTGTCTGGCTTCCCTCACTGTTTCTGTCTCACCTATACAAAGAGTACATTTAGTATTTGTTCCTTAAGCCGGTATCACACGAGCACTTTTTCACTCAATATTTATCCTCAACACTGGTCTAGCAGCTTATGAGGTCAACATTTAATATTTGTATGTTAACCAAATTCATCTATCATCAGTCTAGTTTCCGATATCAGTTCAAAATAATACATAAATGTTGCCAGAAAATGTTGATCATCGAATGTTGACTATAAAAGCTCTCGTGTGATACCTGCTTTACTACCTAGTAGAGGCAGTAGACAGTGTTGGGTGTGTACTAGTAGACAGTGTTGGGTGTGTACTAGTAGACAGTGTTGGGTGTGTACTAGTAGACAGTGTTGGGTGTGTACTAGTAGACAGTGTTGGGTGTGTACTAGTAGACAGTGTTGGGTGTGTACTAGTAGACAGTGTTGGGTGTGTACTAGTAGACAGTGATGGGTGTGTACTAGTAGACAGTGTTGGGTGTGTACTAGTAGACAGTGTTGGGTGTGTACTAGTAGACAGTGTTGGGTGTGTACTAGTAGACATTGTTGAGTGTGTACTAGTAGACATGGGTGTGTACTAGAAGACAGTGTTGGGTGTGTACTAGTAGACAGTGTTGGGTGTGTACTAGTAGACAGTGTTGGGTGTGTACTAGTAGACAGTGTTGGGTGTGTACTAGTAGACAGTATTGGGTGTGTACTAGTAGACAGTGTTGAGTGTGTACTAGTAGACAGTATTGGGTGTGTACTAGTAGACAGTGTTGGGTGTGTACTAGTAGACAGTGTTGAGTGTGTACTAGTAGACAGTATTGGGTGTGTACTAGTAGACAGTGTTGAGTGTGTACTAGTAGACAGTATTGGGTGTGTACTAGTAGACAGTGTTGGGTTTGTACTAGTAGACAGTGTTGGGTGTGTACTAGTAGACAGTGTTGGGTGTGTACTAGTAGACAGTGTTGGGTGTGTACTAGTAGACAGTATTGGGTGTGTACTAGTAGACAGTGTTGGGTGTGTACTAGTAGACAGTGATGGGTGTGTACTAGTAGACAGTGTTGGGTGTGTACTAGTAGACAGTGTTGGGTGTGTACTAGTAGACAGTGTTGGGTGTGTACTAGTAGACAGTGTTGGGTGTACTAGTAGACAGTGTTGGGTATGTATGTACTAGTAGACAGTGTTGGGTGTGTACTAGTAGACAGTGTTGGGTGTGTACTAGTAGACAGTGTTGGGTGTGTACTAGTAGACAGTGTTGGGTGTGTACTAGTAGACAGTGATGGGTGTTTACTAGTAGACAGTGTTGGGTGTGTACTAGTAGACAGTGTTGGGTGTGTACTAGTAGACAGTGATGGGTGTGTACTAGTAGACAGTGTTGGGTGTGTACTAGTAGACAGTGTTGGGTGTGTACTAGTAGACAGTGTTGAGTGTGTACTAGTAGACAGTGTTGAGTGTGTACTAGTAGACAGTGTTGAGTGTGTACTAGTAGACAGTGTTGGGTGTGTACTAGTCCTCGTCTTATTTATTTATTTACTTGTGTTTTTCTTGAATCCCGGTAGACAGTGAAGGAGTACATTAGTCAACCTTGGTGCTAATTGCCTGTCTGGGCTGGGTGACGGGGTTGGCTATCAGGCGGGCAGCCTCTCTCCTCACCTCGTTATACTTGTGTCACCCAGAGGCTCTCTCGTGGGAATGGGTGAAGGAAAGGGTGAAAGAAGGGGTGAAGGGTGGAGGGGTGAGATGTGAAGGAAGGGGTGAAGAGTGGAGGGGTGAGATGTGAAGGAAGGTGGAGGGGTGAGATGTGAAGGAAGGTGTGAAGGGTGGACGGGTGAGATGTGAAGGGTGGAGGGGTTAGATGTGAAAGAAGGGGCAAAGGGTGGAGGGGTGAGATGTGAAGGAAGGGGTGTAGGGGTGAGACGTGGAGAGCGGTGGTTGGATGAAAGGGTGAGATGTGAAGGAGGAGAACATTGAGGACTATGATAAGACGAAGGGCAGAGGAGGTAGATTCGAAGTGGGAGATGTGTGGGACGAGGTGAAGGGATAAGATTTGGATGGGTGAGCTATAAATGAGTGAAATATGGAGGGGTGATGTGTGTATGGCGTGGTGGGGTGAAGGGGTGAAGTGAATGGTAGCGAAATTATGTGAGATTTGGAGTGGTAAGTTGTAAAGAAGCAATGTGTGTGTCGTGAGGTGAAGTGTATAGGGGTTAACCCATTCAGTACCAGGGACGTACTTTTCATCATATTCTGGCAACTATTAGACGATTATATTTAGCTTAGGAAGGACCTCTAGCAATAATTAGACTTCAAACTATCTCAACCAACCCTTTTAACTTTCACAGATCCTTCCTAAGCTGCATAATATCATCTAAATATAGCTAGAATAATATAGAACACACGTCGCTGGTACTCAAAGGGCGAGATGTGGAGGAGTGAAAATCGAAAGGGGGAGTTGTGAAAAATAGAGGAATGCATAATTATGGGTGGTTGTGGCATGATGGGTATAAATAGGTATGTGTGCAGGGATGAGGTGTGGTCTGGAGAATTAAGGGAGGGTAGGGGTTAGTTTTTGGTCTATATAGTTATTCATTCATATATTTGTTAGTTTCCTGGCTAGGCCTCCATCAAGCTAAACAAAAAACACTCCCTAGACCCATCTTCAAGATAATTTAGTTCATTTTTCGATAAATATATGTCACGGCCGAAGGCCGGTTCTTCTTGAAAATATAGGCTCGCTATCGCTCGCCAGGGAAAAATCGACACCTAAATAGCACGAATAATCTTAAAATTGACAAGGAAATGGGACGAAAGGTGGTAAAATCGCCAAACTAATGGGCCGAACGTCTTTAAAGCTCAAAACTAATGGGGCTAAACATGAGGGAGATAGGGGTCCCGAAAAACCCTATGCCTCCCCTTAAGATGTAAAGGTGTGTGTTAAATCGGAATTCTGTGGAGGGGTTTTCTATGGAGGGGTGAAATTTACATAGAGTGTGTTATTGAATGGTTTAGTGTGGTGATGTGTGGTGTAAGTGGATGAGTTATACAAGGATATATTTGTGGTGTGAATAGATGTTGATGAATCGAGTGTAGTTTGGAGGGATGTGTGTGTGTGTGTGTGTGAAGAGGTGACTTGTGGAAGGGAAGGGTGCAGAGGTATGGACATGGAGTGGTGGAAGGGAGATGTGGACTTATGAGTAGAGAGATGTGGAAAAGAGAGTCGTGGTTGTGAGGAAAGATATGTGGTGTGGAAAGGAATAGTTTGGATGAGTGTGGTAGCAGGAGAGCGATATATACAGTGTATAGGCGATATGGATATAAGTTGGGATAAACGTCTCTCAGTAGGTGAAATGTGAAGGGATAGCTGTGGTATAGATTAGCGTTAGAGAAATAAAGTTTACATAGAAAGGATATACACTGAATAATGCTTAAGGGGGGTGACCTGTTTTTGTTCTGTCCTTTTCTATCTTTCTCTGGCTTGTATCCATTTGGCCCCATTCAGCCTACTGTTTTAAGACGTTTATCCCCATCCAGGTGTCAATTTTTTACTGGTGAGCGGTAGCGAGCCAGCATATTTTTTATTTTTGTTTGACAGCAGGCTAAATTTTTAAATTTTTCGATAGAAAAATGTCTCCGGCGAAGCCGGATTTCTTCATATAATGCTGGCTCGCTATTGCTCGCCAGGATGAAATCGACACCTAGATGGGGATAAAATTCTTAAAATAGTTGGCTGAAAGGGGCCGAATGGATACAAACCAGAGAAAGAGAGATAAGGACAGAAATAACAGAAAGCAGGTCACCCCCCTTAACCCTCTCCGACATATGACGCGATGTTGAGCCTATTAGGGATACTTTAAAGCCTTTGTTACCATCAGGGGTATTTAGAAACCTTTAGTTTAGTTACTTCAACCTCTGCAGTTGTCTTTGAGTTAGCTGTGGGCAGAAAACTAATGTTGGAGAGGTAATTATAAGAATGAGAGAACTCTATTTCTTATTGTTAATCTGGCAACCTCTCCGTCATATGAGTCTGAAGGGGTTAATGGTAAGGAAAGAAGCATGTGTAAACAAATAAACATGAAGTCTGTGAAAAAAGTATGGCATACAACAGGGATATCATAATTATCTAGTATATAAATAGAGGATTCGAAGGGATATACGTAATAAAAATAGAGGATTCGAAGGGATATACGTAATAAAAATAGAGGATTCGAAGGGATATACGTAATAAAAATAGAGGATTCGAAGGGATATACGTAATAAAAATAGAGGATTCGAAGGGATATACGTAATAAAAAGGGCCTCTGAATGGAATGTGTGCTAACGCGAAAAGTGTAGAAGTGAAATAATGTGGGATGTGAAGGATTGTTATGCGATTGGGATTGCGATAACAAAACATATGATTGGGTATGTATTTTGCTGTATATAGATCAAAGTGATGCAGATAACTGGAATTGCAAGTAATAGAGTGTAATGGGGCATGACATCGGAGGATGCTTTGTGGATTGGTGTGATGTAGTGTGGACTATAACAAAAGTAAAGAGGGTTCTTATTCACTTCGATAAAAACAAGTATTTTGGTGAGTTTAGTAAAGGGATGTTAAATAAAAGACGATATATATGAAATATGTGTATGACTTGGTTAATTATAGACCAAGATGTATGTATTATTTTTTTGTAAAGGGTCAAATGTGAATAGTTTGATGAAGGAAAGTGCCACAGGATGAAAAGTGACATTTTAATGAACATATTAATTTCATGTAGAATGACATAATTGATGGGCTAACTCATCTCATCATACAAATGTCTTCTTGAGAATCAGTGGACAGGCTTAGGAAATGGCACATATGGCGTACAGGGAAGCCTAGTACCAATTACATTTTGAGAGGTAGAATGTGGCCTTGACTGAAGATTGGGATGGGTAAATCAATATTATAAGTGGTCAGTTGTAGTGAGGAAATGTGTGACGATACAAATATGAGGTACTGATGACTTGGGATGTAGAAGTAATGAGAGATAATATGTGCTTAGTGGATGTGGTATTGTGTGGATAAGTAAGATTTAAATAAGTGGCTTTGCATATACTTGGTAACAAGATATCAAAAGTAACAATTAATATGACTACCTCGTTTAGACTGTCATTAAGGCTAGTCTAACACTGAGGGAGAAGCGTAAAGAATAAAACTAAATTAAGTAGATGAACTGCAAGGTGAAGAGAGGCTAATCTTACACTTCGAAACTGATGCATAATAGATGATGAATTGTGAAAACAGTGTCTGTCAATAAAAACATATCATATAATATAGCCATGAAGAATTGAGACTTTTGTATGTGTGTTTATGTTTGCCAGTTTGTTTTATACATGTGTGCGTACAGTCGCGCTAATAAGTGATGTCTCGGCACCAAGTATGTATTGATCAATAATTGGTTTCAGCAATATCTAAAACTTGAGATCTTTATTTCCAATGAGATATACAATTATGTTCCTACATTTACCCACCCTAGTCAACATCTGACAGACATTAATACAGCACAGAGCGAGCCAAACGTAATGACAGCTAGGACATGACTTATTAGCGCGACCGTACATGTGTGCTGAGATGAAGGAAAGTGTCAGTTAGCGAGAGAGGGAGGAAGGGAGCCAGCGAGAAAGAGGGCGAAGGAGAGAGTGAGTGCCGGGCAAAAACTCGAATTTATGTAGTGGTAAATGAGTAAGGGCGTGGCTTGCGCATTCCGTTCGTCACTTGCGGGGTCGTGGTTGTCAGGCTCACTCAACGGGAAGCCAACAAGAACCCGGTGCCAGTTTTGCTTACAAGTGTTTGGGAGAGAGAGGGGTGATCAGATGCCAAAGCCGAGTGCCAGGTCTCTTGTCAGCCGGTAATGATGATTGACGAACTTACCAGCGATATTCGCCCATATTCCTAGCATTATTGCAGTGCAACTTCGACTTGATTAACAAAACAAATTGTAGCAAACTATCGTTTTAGCCCTTCCATTATGACAACGAATTTTCTAATGTATTCGGGCTAAGTCTGAACGAATATATAAATTACAAATTGGAACTATCCTAATAAATCTTTTTACTTCCAATTGTCCTACTTTATATGCATAAAATTGTATAATAAAAGTCAGAAAAAAAGAAGCGCCATTGTACTGAAGGGATTAAAACAACTAAGTGATAAAACGTTCACTAAACGCAACACTTTGGTTCATAATCTTGGTTCGTTAGGGGAAGGGTACCACTCATCCCACATGTTTATGAATACGGTCATTAGTGCCAGGGCAGCCTCGTGCGCTGGGAAGTAGATTATGGCCTAAATCATTAGTCGGGCTCCTTGGCTGGCTTCTACTTAGTTAGCTTTCATGTGAGTCGTGTCGTTGTTTTTCTAGCCACCCATTTAATTTTTTGTCCTTTTTTGTGTCTGGGGTCTAATCTCTGGCAGAGGGTAGAACGTCACCTGCTTTACAACAAATGTTCTGTCTGGCGACGTACAGGAAGCGACGTAAAATCTTTATAGTCCCTTGATATCTCACGCTGCTGATTAGAGGTGAGGCTAGACTCCCCAATTTATATTTTATTCACCCCCAGACTGTCGCTCTTCAGTCCATGTTTATATTCAGACGAGTTTACACAAAACCTTTTTCTGGCGACTCTCGATCAGCATCTCTAGTTTTGGTAGAATTGTTGAATTTTACTTCATCGGTATCGGCTACTTCACTGGTGTTAAAATAATATAGTTGACTGAAATAATCTAATACTTTAATTCAGAAGCTTCCACGCCAGAGATGCCAAGAACAGATGTCGGAATAAACCGCTGGTGCGAATCCTCCTTGAAGGGATGTCACCTGTTTTTTTTTTATCTTTCTCTCCTTTTATCTCTTTCTCTGACTTGTATCCATTTGGCCCCATTCAGCCAACTGTTTTAAGAAGTTTATCCCCATCCAGGTGTCACTTTTTTCCTGGCGAGCGATAGCGAGCCAGCATTGTATGGAGATATCCGGCTTCGCCGGAATTTTTTTTCTATCGAAAAATTTACAAATTTAGCTTGCTGTAGGAACAAGAATATATATATGCTGGCTCGCTACCGCTCGCCAGGAAAATATTGACACCTGGATGGGGGTAAACGTCTTAAAACAGTAGGCTGAATGGGGCCGAATGGATACAAGCCAAAGAGAGGGGGAGAGAAAGATAAAAAAAAAAGCGAGGTGGCCTCCTTGAAGGGCTCACCAGGCTGTCAGTTTCTGTTTGTAGCTCGTAGTAGAGATAGCCGGGTGAACTCTATTTGTGCCCAACACAGGGATTCACATTTATTTCGTTTACAAATCTTTTCGCGAATACTACATTGTACAGAGTGAACGCTTAGTTGCAACAATAATCTTACACATATGAATTGTTTTAATCGTGTATGTGCTGTTAATTTAATAAACTAATCATCCCTACTTACGTGCACCATTTTCCTTATAATAAAACATTGACATACAGTATTTCAGTGTAAATAGTTAGGCTTGGTTAGGGTAGTTTATATTTAAATACATCTAGACCAGATTAGGCTAATTTACGAAGATGCGATTAGGTTAGGACATGTTTGTTTATGCTAAGCTTAGGTTAAAGTTAGGCAAGGTTAGATTAAAACAAAACTAGGGCAGATTAGGATAAGTTATAAGGATGCGATTAGGTTAGGACATGTTTGTTTATACTACGCTTAGGTTAAAGTTAGGCAAGTTTGTTAAGTGGGGGCAATCGACTAATTGGGACCGAAGAGACAAGAGGGCAAAAAGACCGCCACCCCGAGCAAGGTGTTGCATTGATATAGATGACTGTTTTGTGGCGCATTAAACTCTATTTATGGCTAAAAATGACACTTCCTCTGTCATGCTCAATGGATAATGCCAGAGGTTTACGGCTGCTCACTATCGCGTACAATGAAGAACTTTAAGCAGCTGAGAATTAAGAAGAAGTTGGGGTGTGGAGGGGAAGGCGAGTGGGTGTTTGTGTGTGTATGTGTGTGTGAGGGGGGGGGGGAGAGTAAACTAGCAAGGTATTTGATTTAGCTACGGGTCCGCAGTAACATTAAGGGGAGTCACCTGTTTTCTTTTTATCTTTATCTCCTCTTCTCTCTTTCTCTGGCTTGTATCCATTCGGCCCCATTCAACCAACTGTTTTAAGACGTTTAAGAGGTGTGGCGGAGTGGTCTTGCCACTGGACTTGTAATCCTATGGACCCGGGTTCGAATCCCAATATGTCAATGGGAAGATATTATTGGGATGGAATTTGTGCTGTACCTAGTACATTACCACAGCACACCGAAATGCCAAATAAATACCCTCATTGTTCCCTGATTAAATAGCATTGTATGAACATTCCCATATTCAAAAATATGCTACAGGGGGGCAATGCCTAGTGAGTTAATTGCTCAAAAGGTGGCGTTCTGAGAGTGAGGGTCCGAGCCTGGGGGATGAGACTGAAGCACAGAGGCGGAGCAGCTTCAGAGATGGATTTGCTTCGAGCCGTGAAGCTTCGCATGTCTCGCTCCCTAGACTGGAACAAGACCTCACGGGCCTCACCGTGTTCAGCGGTAGAGTGTAGAGCGATATGTGTAACGCTGCATTGGTGCGAGAGAAGACTCTCTTGCACGTCCGTGTGTGCCTAGACTTGTTGGTCGGCGGATGAAGCCCTCCTGCGCTGCCTGCCTTAGCTTGCCTCGTTCTCAGGCTACATGATAGGCGGATTTCGGTGTCCGTCAGGTGACGGGCGCCGCAGTAATTGCGTTAAGTAGCAGCGCCATCCCCATTGTTCCTGATGTCAAAGTAGTCCCCCCGTATTCCTGAAGAAGACTAGAGATGTGCATCCTGCCTCTTTAACTAGATCCCTTGCTTCTGAGGTGACCAGTTAAGTAACAGTGCCTCCCCCTTGTCCCTGAAGTCACAGTAATGCCCCACTTCTGTGTTTTGAATAATTGTCGGTATGTGGATATAATTTTAACTTACTTTTTAAATGCAAAGTACCTATTTTTATGCTACAACTTTTTATTTCCATATTAATGTTTTCCCTCCCGTTATCATACACGCTAGACTCAAATTTTTCCACTCATTTTAGGCACTTATTTCAACTCTATGTTTTTTTTTGTTTTTTTTCTTTTTTTTCTATGTGATTGAGGGAGGCAAAAGGCATAACTGCCTATAGCGAGTGCCTCCCCCATAGTTGAAAGAGTGACAGGGCCAAAATCAAGGGACGTTCGAGCCAAAATGCCTGGACACACGGAGTTTGAAGCAATTTAAGTCATAGGAAGAGGGAAAGACTGATTCTGGGAGAGAGTTCCAGAGCTCAGCTGTTGAGTAGAAGAAAGTTTGAGAGTAACGTTTCACTCTTGGGTTGGAGAGTTGCACAGAGTAGGGGTGGGATTGAGTTGCAAGACGGGTACCACGTGCTCTACGTAAAGGAGGTGGTATGCACTGGGATAGCTCTGAGGAACACTGATTATTATAGTAGCGATAGAATAGCGAGAGAGATGCAACATTGCGGCGGAGAGAGAGAGATTGCAGAGAGTTGGTGAGTGGACGGGAGTTAATGATACGAAAGGCCTTCCTTTCAACTTTGTCTAGGAGAGCGGTGTGAGAGGAACCTCCCCACACATGTGAACAATACTCAATACAAGGGCGCACTATGCCCCTGTACAGAGCAAGAAGCTGTGCAGGGGAAAAGAACCCCCTAAGGCGGTTGAGCACCCAGCTTCTGGGAGGCTGCCTTAGCAAGACTGGTAATATGGTCCTTCCAAATGAGAGCAGAAGAAAAAGAGACACCAAGAATATTGAGAGAAGATGAAGGGTTGATTTTTGTATTGCTGAAGAATAAGGGATAGTCCGCTGGGAGATCCTGACGGGTAGATAGATGGAGAAATTGGGTTTTGGAAGCATTAAAGTTAACAAGGTTTTCTCTACCCCAATAGGAAATAGTATTTAGATCAGAATTTAAGAGTTCTATGGCTTCATTACGTTTGTCGTTGAGGGATTGCTAGCTGGGGCGTTCTGAAAAAAGTAATGGAGTAGTGTAAGGTTGAGTCGTCTGCGTATGAATGGATGGGAATTAAGGTACAGTTAAGGAGATCATTTATAAAAATTAGAAAGAGAATAGGAGATAGGACAGAGCCCTGAGGAACACCGGAGTTTATAGGGTGAGGAAGTGAACAATGGCCGTCCACAACCGCGGCTATGGAACGGCCGGAAAGGAAATTAGAGACAAAGGCACAGATGGAGGGATAGAAACCGAAGGAGGGTAGTTTAGAAATCAAAGATTTATGCCAGACTCTATCGAAGGCTTTCGATATGTCTAGTGCAATAGAAAAAGTCTCACCGTAGTCCCGAAAGGAGGATGACCAAGAGTTAGTAAGATATGAAAGAAGATCACCAGTAGAGCGACCCTTAAGGAAGCCATACTGGCGATCTGAGAGCAGATTATGAGAAGAGAAATGCTTAAGAAATTTGGAAGCAAGAATAGTTTCAAAAACTTTAGAAAGACAAGAGATAAGAGCAATTGGACGATAGTTGGAGGGTTGAGAGCGGTCACCCTTCTTTGAGACAGGTTGAATGTGAGCAAACTTCATTGAGTATACTCATTGAGTATAATCATTTCTTGCTAAAATCGCTCAAGGCTATGCCCAATATTGAATTTGTTTTGTTACATTCCACATTAGTTATTTTAATTTCTGCATTACTTAAAATCGTTAAAAGATTTTATTATGTTAAGTAATGTTAGTCTCTGCGCACGATGATCAATATAATTTTAACTCTTGATGCATTATATTGTTTTAGGCTGAAGGTCGTTTCATGGTAAGATATGTGTGTGTGTATATATATATATATATATATATATATATATATATTCTCTGATATCCCATTCAGGGGCAAAGTAACGACATATGCAAAATAGTGACAAAACCGACCCAATTTTGTTAGACCGTTGCGTGTGTGGCGACATAGCTTGGCCATGTTCTGGCTGGCCCCATCTGCAGTATTTTGGCTGTGTGAGTGTGTGGTATAGTGGAGGTGGTGGGCTATGTTTACAGTGGCCAGCTGATGGTATGTGGCGGCGTGAGGGGGGTACATATGTCAACGGGCCCTCTTCATTACTCCACAGGTATATGAGGGAAGGTATGTGGGGGTGTAGAAAGAGGGAGACGGTAGGGAGGGAGAGGTAGCAAGACATCTCGCTACCCGACCATTTTGCTTTTAATAGCAGAACAAACTATGTTAGATAACCCGATATGACGAACATAACCTACCCGAAATTTAGTTAGGTTATATTAAGCATAGTGGGTTAATTGCTCTATTGCCAACGAGAGCTAGACATATACTTACTAAAATAGTGGATTATAACAAATCGTTCCACTCACTAAAACAATACGCTTTCCATAATGCAGTTGGGTCTCAGTACATGATTAGATTGATATCCAAAATGGATATTAATCGTGATCGTGTATTCAACCTTTAACCGTGTTGGTGGTGTAATGGTTTAGATGCTTATGTTCTGGGTGTGGTGTCACGAGTTCGAATCCAGAGAGGACCATATACTTTCATTAGTTTATTCAAGTGTATTGGAGTTTGTAATTGATGATTAATGTGAAGGACGGGGTGTTACTTAATTTAATATGGCTATTTTCATGTCCCCTTCCTAGTTTTGTCCATTATCATTAGATAAAAAAAAAACTAAAGGGACATTATAATCTATATAACCTCACCTAATCAAAGCTAGTTATGGATAAGTTATGATTGAGTAGGTTATATTAGAGGAGTGTCGTTGTATTACATGTTATGTTGCATAGCAGTACTGGGTAGCGAGTTGGTCAAGTAACGAAACGTCTAGTATCATCAGGGAGAGAGAGAGAGCGAGAGAGAGAGAGACATATTGGCAGCAAAGACAGACGACAAATATACACTATACCTACATCAGCTGGTTTAAAAGCAAAATCAGCTAAAGGAAACGAGCAACAGAACCAGGGAAACATGAACACAGAGACTTAGATAGCCACTACGAGGTGATATAATGCAAGTACTTAAGATAATTAAAGGTATCGACAATAAGGATGCAATCAAATATATTACATTCGAATATTCAAGTTACACACGAGGGAATGGTTGTAAAATCATCAGTCAGCCCTTACGCTCCCATGAAGCATAAAATTTGTTTTTTAACCAAGTAGTAAACTTATGGAATGGCCTGCCTAGCAATATTATAGACAATAGCACTGTTGAAACCTTCAATAATCGCTTGGATAAATATTTCGCCCTTACTGTGTATACAGATGAATAACAGGACTTGTACACATTACCTCACTTCTTAGAATAAAAGATGCAGTAAGATGGTTTTATTTTCTTATTTATCTGCTGAGAACCATATCATTTTTCCATTCTACATGGAAAAGATAAATGTCCTTTCTAAAGCCGTCTTTTCTGTCCTACATAAGAGTTTAGGTAGCTTAATTAGATACAAGCAGCCTCGTAAGGATATAAGATATGTTGTTGCTTGCTTTCCTTTGTACTCTCTCTCTCTCTGTTGCTATCCTTGCCTTCCACTTTGTAGCAAATTCTATTCTAACATTAAGTCCGGACTACCTAGTAGGGACCGCAAGGTATGTGTAGTCTGTGTATCTATGTAACTATATGTAACTCTCTCTCTCTCTCTTGCTCAATTCTCCGTGTCAAAATGCAACCAAAAAAACAGTGTTATTGTTGGTTTACACCGTGTCTCTGCGTTAAGGGGAGATCTCCACTTGAGGGATTTTTTCTTGACCTCTTTCTCCCTCATGTTTAGCCCCATTGCTTTTGATATTATAAAAAGTTTGCCCCATTAATTTAGCGATTTTAAGAACTTTCACCCGATATTAAGACCTTTCGTGCCATTCAGTTGTCAATTTTATCCTGGCGAGCGATAGCGAGCCTGTAATTTAAGAGGAACCGGCCTTTGGCCGGGAAATTTTTCTACCGAAAAATGTACAAATATATCTTGAAAGGGACTCAAGGGGGTGTAATTTTAAGCTTGATGGAGGTCTAGGGAACAAACTAAATACCTCCCCTTAAAGGGGGGTCACCGGCTTTTTTTTTATCTTTCTCTCCTTTTCTCTCTTTCCCTGGCTTGTATCCATTCGGCCCCATTCAGCCAACTGTTTTAAGCCGTTTATCCCTATCCAGTCGATTTCTTCCTGGCGAGCGATAGCGCACCAGCATTGCATGGAGAAATCTGGCTTCGCCGGAGACATTTGCTATCGAAAAATTTACAAATTTAGCTTGCTGTCAAAACAAATATATATATATATATATATGCTGGCTCGCTACCACTCGCCAGGAAAATATTGACACCTGGATGGGGTTAAACGTCTTAAACAGTAGGCTAAATGGGGCCGAATAAATACAAGCCAAAGAGAGAGGGAGAGAAAGAGAAAAAAAAGAAGCGAGGTGGGCTCCCTTAATACATCAACATGTGCATTTTTTTCCCCATTGTATTCTGGGTGGAATCTTTCCTTTTCAGTGATAATTAAACATCCTATGTTAAACACACACATTTATGTTATGTATATCCTACATCAAGACACATGTAAATTAATGCTCAACTCTTATTAAGGGGAGATTTCCACTTGGAGGATTTTTGTCTGAACCTCTTTCTCCCTCATGTTTAGCCCCATGGCTTGTGAGATTGAAAGACGCTTGCCCCATTAGTTTGGCGATTTTAAGAATCCTCGCCCCATTTCTGTCAATTTTAAGACCATTCGTGCCATTTAGGTGTCGATTTTTTCCTGGCGAGCGATAGCGAGCCTGTAATTAAGAGGAACCGGCCTTCGGCCGGGACATTTTTCTACCGAAAAATGTACAAATTTATCTTGAAAGGGGGTCATGGGGGTGTAATTTCAAGCTTGATGGAAGTCTAGGAAACACACTAAAAACCTCCCCTTAAACTATATAATGTATGTGCACCTGTTTTTGTATAAATTCTTACTCACGAGGATGTACAAATATCGCTGAATGTGTACAGTCGCGCCAATAAGTGATGTCTCGGCACCAAGTAGGTTTTGATCAATAATTGGTCTCAGCAATATCGAAGCTTCATTTCTATATATCGTGTGAAATATACAAACCTGTTCCTACACCTACCCACCCTATTTAACATCTGACAGACATGAATACAGCACAGAACAAGCCAAACGTAATGACTGCTGGGCCATGACTTATTAGCGCGACCGTACCATATTATATAATGCTATGCAATTATGTAAGCATAATTGTGTAAAAACTTGGCTGTATGTAATATGCTATTATGCCCTATAAATTGCAATAGTGCGTGTGAGGTCGGTAACACTAACATGATTTTTTATTGCAATTATGTATAGTTAGAATAGAGAAGTGAATTTATGGCAATGTGTCATGTACATAAAGTGTATAATGCAAGAGTATTACAACTTTCATTGGCCGTATACTGTGTGTGTGTGTGTGTGTGTGTGTGTGTGTGTGTGTGTGTGTGTGTGTGTGTGTGTGTGTGTGTGTGTGTGTGCAAACGAGCCCTTTTCTTAGAGCAATTAGAGTATTACAGCTTTCATTGGCCGTGTGTGTGTGTGTGTGTGTGTGTGTGTGTGTGTGTGTGTGTGTGTGTGTGTGTGTGTGTGTGTGTGTGTGTGTGTGTGTGTGTGTGTGCTGTGTGTGTGTGTGTGTGTGTGTGTGTGTGTGTGTGTGTGTGTGTGTGTGTGTGTGTGTGTGTGTGTGATGCATGCGTGGGCCATTCGAGTATGTCTGGCCAGTTTACAGTTTTTTTGTACATATGTTTGGCTTGGTGGGTTAAGCAGTGTCGCAGTGAGGATGGAGTGTCACAGTATGGTGCATATGTTTGTGTGTGTGTGTGTCTTTTGTACGTGTGTGTGTGCGCGTGTGTGTGTGTATAACTAACTGCTTAGGGTAGGAATTCCCGTTGAGTAATCGTTCGTGTGTGTGTGTGTATGTGTGTGTGTATACGCGCTAGTGTTTCAGTGTATGTGAGTGACCGTGTGTGGGTGTGTATATTTGTACGATTATAGGAATCTATCCATGTATCCAATCCGCCATACTGTCTCACATTATATATCTTACGTACAGTAGCTATAGTAATACAATATAGTCCTTCCTCCCGTACTATCTATTGCCGTTGCTCGCTGTTTATATCACTTAGCATTAGCTTGCATATTCTTGTCTTTTGAGCCGGGACCAGATACCCGGCTTAAACTCGGTAAATATGTCCTAATGTAAACGTTCTTTTCGCAACGGTTTGTGTGTGTGTCTGTGTGCGTGTGTGTGTGTGTGTGTGTGTGTGTGTATGTGTTGGTGTGTGTGTGTGTGTGTGCGTGTGTGCGTGTGTGCGTGTGTGCGTGTGTGTGTGTGTGTGTGTGTGTGTAGCATATGCCTGATAAACGTGGTGCCGATTTGGAGTGAGTGTTTGCTTAATAGGGGATGTCTGTGTAATTTAATATGTAATTAAATGCGTCAGTAAGACTTCGGAACTTGACAGCATGGATAAAAACAGCATATGAAGGAGAGGTTTTTGTTGTTGACTATGTTACACATATATTATATTTAGGTGATTAATGTGCACTATAGTCTATTCACTGTAAGCAGGCCAGAAATCATGACCTCTATCCTCTCTAACTCAAAGAGGGCTACAGCAAATTGACTGTAAATGTCCACATCTCTTCCTTGACTGACTCTTCCCAAATGGTAGAAATATATTAGGCCGATTTCTCTAGTCGTTTTTTGGTTACCGAGGTTAGAGGCCATGATTTCTCGCCTAGTAACAGCGAATAGACTATAGTACGCGCGGCATGACAGGTAATGACGGGTGTGAGAGTGAGGGAGGAGTACGGTAGGAGGTGGAAGAGGAGTAAGGTACGAGAGGGAGGATGTGTATGAGGTTCCTTATTGGTGGACAGTGGTAGTAAGGGAAGAGTATGGAATGTGTTTGATAATAACATATGAAGGAAGTCTTGCAGATGAACAACAAGGCCATACTGGACATATTCCTCACACTACCCTCCGATCTTTTATATATGAGAGTTCCTTGACCTGAATGTTGGGTTGAAACAGGTGTGTGTGATGTCCCCGTGGTTGTTTACTGTATATATGGATGGAGTCATGAAAGAAATACAAGGAAGAGCAGTGGATGTTGGTGTATCGCTGATAAGGGAGGGAAATGAGTGGAAGCTACCTGTACTGCTGTTTGCTGATTCAGTTCTGATGAACGATAATTATGAATGAGTTGCAGGGTCTGGTAAATGTGTTTGGAACCATGTGCGAAAAAACAGAATCTAAAGGTAAATGCGGGGAAGAGCAAGTTATGGTCTTCGAAAGGGGTGAAGCCACAAAGTGTCAGGTGAAGTTGAACGGTCAGGCTATGGAGACTGTTAGATCATTTAAGTATCTGAGCAGCGTGTTGAGTAAAGATGTATGAATAAAGAAGTGCGGGGGAGGGTGCAGAGGAAGAGGGTTGTAGAAACGCTGAAAGTAGTAACAAGAAATAGGGTGATCAGTATGGAAGTGAAGAAGTCCTTGCATGACAGTGTGGTAATCCCGACATTGACTTACGGAAGCGAAGCATGGACGTTGGAGAAGAGACTCAGACCAAGAGTGAGAGGGGTGGAAATGAGTTACTTGAGAAGTGCATGCAGAGTTACATGGAGGGATGGACAGACGAATGAGGAAGTAAGAAGGAGGGAGATCTAAACCGAAAGAGAGGTGGAAGGATGGAGTGAGGAAGTATATGGATGAAGGCGGTGCTGGTTGGGAGGAGGGGCGTCGACTGACTGGAGACAGAGGTGCATGGGGGCGGTTCGTTCGTGGCCACCCCTTCAGGGATCACGGCGTCAAGCAATAGATAGAACTTTACCTCGAGGTTCCCAATTGTTCTTGAGCTTCAGGGGAGGTTTTTAGTTTGTTTTCTACTTCTCCAGCAATCTTAAAATTTCATCCCCTTGACCCTCTTTCAAGATAAATTTGTACATTTTTCGGTAGAAAAATGTCCCGGCTGAAAGCCGGTTCCTCTTATATTACAGGCTCGCTATCGCTCGCTAGGATAAAATCGACACCTAAATGGCACGAAAGGTCTTAAAATTGACAGAAATGGGTCGAAAGTTCTTAAAATTGTCAAAAAAATGGGGCGAACGTCTTAAAATTAGAAAAGCAATGGGGCTAAACCTGAGGGAGAAAGGGGTAAAGAAAATAATCCCTCAAGTGGAAATCTCCCTTTAAAATGACGGTAGGTAACCTATTATGTACAGCTAAAACTCTTTTACCAACAAGTACTTGCCTTTGTAGTGTCCTTTATGAAACGAAGCGCTAACAATTAAAATTTATTTCTCTCGTTATCACTCAGCTTCAGTTCAACTGCTATGTCCCTTTCAATAATTTAACTCATCCATTTGAAGATATTTTATCACACGCTCCTAACTCTACCTCTCTCTAACGAATGAAGCCCAATCCATTCACTCATTGCTAACATGAAAGATTCCTAGTATTAGCCACCTTTTCCGTTCAAAACTGGTTGTATGGATATGCAAAATCATAATTGTTTTTGTTAGTATCAGGGCCTAGGTAAGTAAGCCTGCGACTGTACTACAGGAGGAAGCAGGTCACAGCGATTACAGTCTTAAGGGGAGGCAGAGGGTTTTTCTCGACCTCCTTCTCCCTCGTGTTTAGCATATTAGTTTTGAGATTTTAAGACGCTCGTTCCATTAGTTTGGCGATTTTAATACCTTTCGCCCAATTTTGTTGTCAATTTCAAGACCTTTCGTGCCATTTAGGTGTCGGTGTTTTCTTGGCGAGCGAAAGCGAGCCTGTAATTTTAAGAGGAACTGGCCTTCGGCCAAGAAATGTTCTACCGAAAAATTTACAAATTTATCTTGAAAGGAGGCCTAGGGGGTGGTTTTCTAAAGGTTGATGTAGGGTTAGCGAGGACAGTAACAAAAATATATGAATGAATACAAATATAGACTAAAAACTAACCACTGGGAGGGGCCCCCTCCCCCCCCCCCTTAAGCTATCTATCTATCTATATGCTCAGGCCCAATCCCCATTTTGGGGGTAGCCGACTCAAGACAGAGCAAGAACAGGGAAAACACAAAAACAACATAAAACAAAAAATAAACACAGACAAAAAAAAAACTCTCACACATCCAGGTCACCCAGGAGAAGACCCAGAGACCAGGGTTACCAAGGTCGCTCCAGCACTCCCCCGGCCCCTGACCACCCGGAGAGGTTCCGATCTCGGCAGGCAGACATGCAGCGGAGCCAAAGCCACAAGCCCTCCCACCACACTTCCAGGCACACCCTTCATATTAATCGTCTCCCCGGGCCAGGCGCCTGATGGACTATTATCTAGTCCAACTTGCGCCCGACCCCTTACTCCAAATGACCACGTGTTCACTCAACTATTCACAAGCATTCTCCATTCACTCCTGTCCACCACCACTTCCCCTGCCTGATCTATAGTCATTCCTTTATCATCCAAAGCCTTTCTTACACAGTCTCTCCATCTCAATGGGGGTCTTCCTGCCCTTCTATCTCCCCTTGTACCTGACTCACATATTCTCTTTGTAAGCCTTTCATCTCCCATTCGTTCAACATGACCATACCAGCTCAGCACCCTTCTGTCCACTCTGGCTGACAAATGTTCCTGCTGCCCCACTCTCCTACGTATATCTTCATTCCCCCCCTTAAGCGGCCACAACAAAAAGTTACCACACTCCAATATAACCAATTGGTACCGGTAGCTTATATTAAGTTAGCTTAGATTAGGCTTTGTTATGTTATAGCTTAGGTTAGATTAAGTTAGATTACATTAAGTTATATAAAGTTAGGTTATATTAAGTTATATAAAGTTAGGTTATATTAAGTTAGCTTAAATTAGGCTAGGTTATTTTATAGCTTAGGTTAGATTAAGTTAGGGTATATTAAGTTATATTAAGTTAGGTTATATTTAGTTAGCTTACATTAGGCTAGGTTATGTTATAGCTTAGTTTAGATTAGGATAAATTTGTCTTTGACTTGTTCAGTTTGTGGCCACTCAACACACACTGTACCGGCGACGTTTTTTTCAGTATACTCTAGCAATTATCAGACGAATTTATTCAGCTTTGGAAGGATTTGTGGTAGCAAAAAGGATCAATTAGGTTAGCTTGTAGCCTTTTAATGGTTAGAGGTCCTTCCTAAACTCCATAAAACATCTAATATTTTTTTTTTTTTTTTTTAAAGAGACAATGAACAGAGGAAGGAAAAACACAGATAAAACAAAAAGGTCCATGTGCCTAAAGGCATCCTCCATTCATAAAATGTTTGTAACAACTGGATTTAAACATTTGCAGATTGTAAGTTTGTGGAAAGCAATTCGAGGGAAGTGAATTCCAAAGAGTAGTAGCTCTGGGGATAAATGAATTCTGATAAGCAGAAGTTCTGCATTGTGGAGGAGAAAGTGTAAATTCATGGGCGCTCTCAGCTGCCCTAGTTCTACGCGGAAAGATGTGGAGAGGCGGCACAATTGAAGCAAGTTCCTCGGAACAATTGCTGTGAATATAATGAAAAGGACGTCACCGGTACAGCATGGGTTAAGTGTGTGGCCTTCCAGACACGCAAGCTTCTAGGAGTGTCTTGATTGATGCTCGACGGACGTCTACCTAAGGGGGGGTCACCGTCTTTTTTTGTTCTCCTTTTCTCTCTTTCCCTCGCTTGTATCCATTCGGCCCCATTCAGCCAACTGTTTTAAGACGTTTATCCCCATCCAGGTGCCGATTTCTTCCTGGCGAGCGATACCGAGCCAGTATTGTATGGAGAAATCCGGTTTCGCCGGAGATATTTATCTATCGAACAATGTACAAATTTAGCTTGCTCTCAGAACAAAAATATATAATATGCCGGCTCGCTACCGCTCGCCAGGAAAATATTGACACCTGGATGGGGGTAAACATCTTAAAACAGTAGGCTGAATGGGGCCGAATGGATACAAGCCAAAGCGAGAGGGAACGAAAGAGAAAACAAGCCGGTGATCCCCCTACCTAAGCCCCGGAGCCTCTCACAGAACGCCTCATAAGTTCTTCCTATATTCTCCCCAGAGCTGGCCGTCTCTCTTTGGCTTAAGGGGGTACTACTCGCTTTTTGTGGATACCCTTCTCCCTCATGTTTATCATATTAGTGTTGAGACGTTCGTTCCGTTAGTTTGGCGATTTTGAGACCTTTCGTCCCATTTCTTCGTCCATGTTAAGACCTTTCGTGCCCTGTAGGTGTCGATTTTATCCTAGCGAGCGAAAGCGAGCCTCCAATTTTAGAAGGAATCGGCCTTCGGCCGTGACATTTTTCTATCGAAAAATGTACAAATTTTTCTTGAAAGGGGGTCTAGGGGGTAAGCTTGATGGAGGTGTAGCGAGGAAACTACAAAATAAATATACATATATCTACCAAAAACCAAGCCACTTAAGGGAAGGTTTTTAGTTGATTCCCTAGACTTCCATCAAGCTTAAAATTACTCCCCCTTGACCCAGTTTCAAGATAAATTTGTAAAAATTTTGGTAGAAAAATGTACCGGCCGAAGGCGGGTTCCCCTTAAATTACAGGCTCGCTATCGCTCGCCAGGAAAAAAATCTACACCTAAATGGCACGAATGGTCTTAAAATTGACAGAAATGGGGCGAGGGTTCTTAAAATCGCCAAACTAATGGGGCAAGCGTCTTTAAATCTCACAAGCAATGGGGCTAAACATGAGGGAGAAAGAGGTTCAGAAAAAAATCCTCCAGGTGGAAATCTCCCCTTAACAGGCACAGGTGCGGACATATGTAAGGAAGGGCAGGCGCATGGATGGCAGGGGGTTCTGTAGCGCAGAAACAGTATCTATTTGTTTGTTTGTTTATATTTTTTTGAGAATTTTGGACACATTGCCACGGCGTGATAAAAGCTTACCAACCTTTTTCTCATCTGCATAGAAGAAAAATCCTACTTGGGAAGGGTTATTTTCACGCCAAGTCTTAGAACCCACGTTTCAGAGTACACTACAAGGGATTTATACAGTAAGCCCCACGCAACTCGGGACGAATTGATTTAATGTAATCCTCCTCCTGGCATATCATTTATAGATAGAATATAAAAAAAGTATATACAGTATATATATATGATATACAACATATAAAAGTGAGCACACTATTGCTGACAATAATTTGTATGCAGTTTCAAATTTAATTATAATGGTTTTGATTATCAGAGGAATCCTATATTTAATGTTATGTGCATTTCATAAAAGATTCATCTTTTTCAACAATGAACATAAAATAAGTCATAGCACTTTTAAGAATGTTCTATTCAAATAAGGTTTATGACAATTATATGAATTATAGGTTTGCAGCCGTTAACCTTTATAAATGTGAAGTATATATTATGTTCTATTAATCGAGCCCCAAATTATCGGGCCATAAAGCTGCCATATTGCCTTAGTGGCTGGCAGTGAGAATGTAGCAAAAACTGGCTTATGGAGGACTCGTGGTACGATTTGTTGACACACCGCGCAGAACAAGTTTGACACAAGTTTAACATTTATTTTTTGTTCAAGCTATTCATGGTTTAACCTGAAAGATAATGCTTAAGGGGAGATTTCCACTTGAGGGATTTTTTTCTTTACCCCTTTCTCCCTCATGTTTAGCCCCATTGCTTTTGAGATTTTAAGACGTTCGCCCCATTACTTTGGCGATTTTAAGAAATTTCACCCCATTTATATAACTTTTAAGACCTGTCGTCCCATTTAGGTGTCGATTTTTTCCTGGCGAGCGATAGCGAGCCTGTAATTTAAGAGGAACCGGCCTTCGGCCGGGAAATTTTTCTACCCAAAAATTTACAAATTTATCTTGAAAGGGGGTCAAGGGGGTGTAATTTCAAGCTTGATGGAAGTCTAGGAAACACACTAAAAACCTCCCCTTAATAGTAGTTTTCTAGATGTACTGAACAGTATATACGATTTACTAAACATTATTAAGCACAATTGTCATGGGATCAATGGCTAATTAAATGTATTGTATCCACCTCCATTGCTAGTTTTTCTTCCTAACCTTATTTAAGACACTATTACTGTGTAAGTATATTTATTAGAATATTAAATTTTGTAATCGGATTGAACATAAAAAGACAAACACACTTATTAACCCGACTGTACAGGGCAATAAGTGTGAGTGTACAGACATTCATATTGGTCATTATAAGTATAAATAAAGTAATACGGGTTAGACTGGTAGGGCCACATGCAGATATAGCTAATGGAACGAATGACGTTTGTGCGATCTGATTTTTTTTTTTTTTTTTTTTCTATATTCCAACTTACTTCCTCTCGGGCATAGGCTGAGAGCCTTAACATTCACCGCTTTACAATGAACAGTGAAGCCCGTGAGGTCTTGTTCCAGTCTAGGGAGTGAGACATGTGAAGCACGTAGAGTACTGTACAACGAGCACCTGCCATCTTGCCTTCACATGAGGCACGGTGCTCACTCATGGCCCGAAACGACCCCATCTCTGAAGCCACCTCGTTCCCGTGCTGCACTGTCTCACTCCCTACACTCGGACTCTCACACTTACACACACACAACGCCACCTGTTGAGCAGATAACTCTCCAGGCAAGAGTAAGAAGTGCAAATTTAACTAACGAAACAAATATCCTTGTATTACCTAGACATAAGCGTTGTGAACACAGCGTAGGCTAAGGGAATTAATCACGCTTATATTTATGTAGACAGGTGGTGACATGCAGACTAAAATTGATTAAAGATTCACTCCTACATCAAATGGACACAAGAGTTGTTTCCTGAACGAAGTAAACACTAAATATAAAGGAAAATTACCAAGCACAAAGCTAATCGTATTGTGCAGTACAACTGTAAAACAAATTATAAATCACCCCTATATGCCTAGATACAGGAGTGGAGCGGTTATGAAGAGGTACCGTATATATTATACATACGTAGTTTAAGGGAGCCCACCTCGCTTTTTTTCTGATTCTCTCCCTCTCTCTTTGGCTTGTATCCATTCGGACCCATTCAGCCTACTGTTTTAAGACGTTTACCCTCATCCAGGTGTCAATATTTTCCTGGCGAGCGATAGCGAGCCAGCATATATACTGTATATATTTGTTTTGACAGCAAGCTAAATTTGTACATTCGATAGAAAAATTTCTCCGGCGAAGCCGGATTTCTCCATATAATGCTGTCTCGCTATCGCTCGCCAGGAAGAAATCGACACCTGGATGGGGATAAACATCTTAAAACAGTTGGCTGAATGGGGCCGAAATGGATACAATTATGTCAGGGAAAGAGAGAAAAGGACTCTAGTAGCATAACGGAATACATACTCTGGCATTGGAACGAAACACCCTTGTAGCACCGAAGCATAAGTTAAATCTGACTTTATGGTGGTGTAATGGTTTAGATGCTTATGTTCTGGGTGTGGTGTCCCGAGTTCGAATCCCGGGAGGACCATATGCTTTAATTAGTTTATTCAAGTGCATTGGGGTTTGTAATTGATGAATAATGTTAAGAAAGGGTCGTTACTTTATAGAACACAAGTCTAACTAGACACACAAAACGGCCTTATATCATCTAGGAAATAGGGTGATTTGGACGGAACGTGGGGAGGCGATGTGCTAATCTATTATAACTTTCTTGATAGCGTAATGCATAGTGCGCGGAATGTCGATGTGAGTATCCTGGGTTCGAGTCCTCGGAGTGCCAGGTGTATTTGTTGATTTCATTAATTGAGTTAAGATGTGAAGTTGGTTGGTGTAAAAAAAAAAATATATATATATATACCGGTATATATATATATATATATATATATATATATATATATATATATATACACAGTATATACAACTGAAATGGTTGTTTGTGTTAATGGCAATAGGACTACCTATATTAGTCAACCGATCCTAATGAGAATGACTAAGAGGGTGTACGAGAGCGAGGTGGAGGGACAGAGAGGTGGAGGGACAGAGAGGGAGAGGTAGACCGAAGGAGAGGTGGAAGGATGGAGTGAGGAAGTATATGAACGAAGGCGGTGCTGGTTGGGGGTAGGGGCGTCGACTGGCTGGGGACAGAGGTACATGGAGGCGGTTCGTTCGTGGCCATCCCTTCGGGGATCACGGCGTCGGGCAATAGATAGATAGATAGATCCTAATATAATCTTACCTATCCTAACTGAAGCATATCGGAATAGGATTACTTGTATCTAGATCTTACGCCGGAAATGGGTTGTATTATATGTTATGGGTGGCGTTGCAAAATGTTGGGAGGATGGGGTTGTTGTGTATGATTGGTGATCGTTATTTACTGATAGTCTTAACACCTCAAGGAAATTAATGTTACGTGGGAATGTTATACGGCTGCTACTGTGTCTCTGAACTTGGTCGATATGGGAGTGTGTGTGTGTGTGTGTGTGTATTTATGTATGTGTGCGAGTGTGTGTATGTATGTATGTATGTATGTGTGTAATACTAATAATAATAATAAACGGTTTATTAAAGAATGGCAGCCTCATTAGCTGATAATACACATTTTACAATTAGTGGATGCACAGGAGATGTACAGATATGAAAATGGTAAGCTCAGTTTACAATGGGTGAGTATAATATACTTTACATTAAAAACAAGAAATTAATACAATAATTATGCTAGTGCAAAATACAAATTATCATAAATTAACCATGAGAGTAAGTGATTTACAGTGCATATACAGTACACATTTATTTTACTCATATATATACAGAACATACATATATACGCATACGTACACACATAAATACGCATATATACATACATATATAAAACATAAGAACATGCAGTAAGTGTGCACATGACCGTATACATAAACGCTCACGTTTGTGTGTGTGTGTGTGTGTGTGTGTGTGTGTGTGTGTGTGTGTGTGTGTGTGTGTGTGTGTGTACGTGAACATCATCATTATTATACAACGGATGTAGCAAATTTCAACACATATAATGGAATTTATGCATCTCCTGTAATTTAATATCATTATCAAATATTTCAGTTTTTTGTTGTGCTCACATAAACGTAATACGTTGTATTTATTGTAATTGTTTAGCTCAAGGTTAAGAGATACAACTTAACCTTGGTTTAGCTATGAAGTCATGTTGGCACGTCTCTTTTTTTTTAATGTATCTTTGTCGAGTAATATATATATCCAACCTCTCTCTCTCTCTCTCTCTCTCTCTCTCTCCCAGTAGCAGCAAAAAGTGGTCTTTACCGTCTGAACTCATGGTGTGATAGGTGTTATCAGTGACTCGGATCACCCCTTACTAAGTTGTGATAGCTCCTCTCCTCATTTCTCCATCTTGGTTGGCAACATACGGTAGTCATAACTCACAGACCCTCATCCTTACCGTCGTAACTCACCAACCCCCATCCTTACCGTCATAACCAGGGAGGTACAAAAAATCTAACTCATCCATTCATTTCATAAGTGAGTACCCATCAAGTTTAATCGTTGTCAGATTTGTAGAGCATTTCGTTTAAAACAAATATAGGCCACTACTGGTTTGGTGATAAGAGTTGTAAACATTGTGGAGTAGGCTACCGAGTGCTAGAGTGGGAACAGAAGTAATACACAAGTAAATATATGAATACAAAAATATATAGATAAAGATAGATAGATAGATAGATAGATAAGGCCAGACTGCCTAGTAAGAACCGCGAGCACTGTGTGGTCTGTATATCTACGTAACTCTACGTAGCTCCCATCGATGCCTCTGGGAAACTGTTGGTCCAGAAGACAATGACGTCAACAAATATTTCTCAGCATAATTCACAGGGTGGGAACAGAGACGTGCCGTAGAGAGCACTAACCCTGATTATCAATATCACTTACCCTATTATTCTAACCCAAACAACATTCAACGAAATCTAACAAAACTAAATCTGAAGCTATTTATTATACAATATAGGAATCCTAAGAGAGGATATAATATAAGCGTATAGCAATATGGAAGGCTATAAATATGAGAGTCATTAAGTATTGCTCATTTGATCACTGAAGATGCACTAGAGGTTCACTTCAATGCAATTCAAATTGGTTATTTTTCCTATAAACAATTACAGAGTACATTATGGATACAAACTCATGAAATAAAATATTTATATGAGCTCAATGAATTATATAGTACGAAAAACACTGCACAATATATACAATAGCTACATACATAGTGATTAAGGGGGGGGGTCACCGTTTTTTGTTTTTTGTCTTTCTCTCTTTTTCTCGCTTTCCTTGGCTTGTATCCATTTGGCCCCATTCACCCTACTGTTGTAAGACGTTTACCCCCATCCAGGTGTCAATATTTTCCTGGTGAGCGGTAGCGAGTCAGAATATATAATATAGTTTTGTTTTGAGAGCAAGCTAAATTTGTACATTTTTCGATAGAAAAATGTCACCTGCGAAGCCGGATTTCTCCATACAATGCTGGTTCGCGATAGGAAGATATCGACACCTGGATGGGGATACAAGTCTTAAAACAGTAGGCTGAATGGGGCCGAATAAATACAAGCAAGAGAAAGAGTGAAAAGGAGAGAAAGAGTGAAAAGGAGAGAAAGAGAAAGCAAGCAGGTGACCCCCTTAACGGAGTAACTGTTTTACCCGTTCGATATTTCTATGATACATGTCATTGTTTTTAATATAGAATACACAAAACAAGATTTATGTATATTATATCAGTACGGTATCTGTTTACTGTATTATTTCGTTTTTATCTTAAAATTTACATGGTTATTGATAGTTATTAATTCGCCAAGCAACTTATTCCACTTTAAACAACCATAATGCGCAACACATCTTTTAGATTTTTCAGTCCGTGGCCTAGGTGGTCTTAAATAAGTTACTATTTCGTAAATTGTGAGGATGAATACTGGATATATTCTGAATGTTAATGGCGGTGGGAAGGCGTAATTGATTGTATAAACATTTAACCGACTCTAGTATGTATATGTCTTGTATTTTTAGTATCCCTAAATGTTTAAAGAGAGGATCGGTATGTTCTCTGTAGCTCACTCCTGATTAAATAAGAAATGTTTCTTTCTGAAGTAGAAGTTGTTGTATAAAGGACTTTACTGATGTGCCCCAGGCAATGTTACAGCATTATTAATAGGGGTAAATTAGACTATAATATAAAGTCTTTTTCAGCTTTCAGTCATGAGTGATGCATCATGTGGCATCGCAGAAAACACACATTTGCAGAAAACACAAATTTGCGAAAACGACTGGTATTGAGAGCAGAAGAGGAGTCTCAGGGGGTACCTCCAGGAGCAAGCAGAACAGGATCAAAATTCACTCATTGCTAATCCAGCAGTCACATCAGCAGTGACATCACTACTCAATTCAGTAAGGGGGTCACTGGCTTTTTTTTTATCTTTCTCTCCTTTTCTTTATTTCCCTGGCTTGTATCCATGCGGCCCCATTCAGCCAACTGTTTTAAGACGTTTATCCCCATCCAGGTGTCGATTTCTTCCTGGCGAGCGATAGCGAGCCAGCATTGTATGGAGAAATCCGGCTTTGCCGGAGAAATTTTCTATCAAAAAAATTACAAATTTAGCTTGTTGTCAAAACTAAAATATATTATGCTGGCTTGCTACCGCTCGCCAGGAAAATATTGACACCTGGATGGGGGTAAACGTCTTAAAACAGTAGGCTGAATGGGGCCGAATGGATACAAGCCAAGAAGAGAGAGAGATAAAGAGAAAACAAGCGAGGTGGGCTCTCCTAATAATCATTATGTAATTCGTATCGTCATTCGTAAACTCGCAACCAACTAATCGCATTCTATATCATCACTAGTCTAATTATTAAATAATTCCCGATCTAACTAATAGCTTCATCCACACACCCAGTTTTATATCATAATCACAGTTTACATTAGCTTCATCCGCCTCAATACCATCACCACCTTAACCCCTTCTGTACCAGGGACGTCCTTTTATTCATATTCTGGCAACTATTAGACGATTGTATTCAGCTTAGGAATGAGGTCTACCCATTAAAAGGCCTCAGACTATCTCAACCAATCATCTTAGTTACCGTATATCCTTCCAAAGCTTCATAAAATCGTCTAAATGTAGCAAGACTAAAATATAAAAAACAAAATACGTCACCGGTACAGTAGGGGTTAAACATATCCATCCCTACTAAATTTCTATCGTGTTCAGTAAACAGACTATCAAATCATCCTCACGATTTACATTGCCATAGCCGACCTTATGAACGTATCAAGCTTTATCCAATTCCATTATTGCTATCTCATTGAGTACCAGGGACGTACTTTTGATCATAGTCTGGTAACTATTAGAAGATTTTACTCAGCTTAGAAAGGATCTCTAGCAATAATAAGGCTTCAATATATATCGACCAACCCTTTTAGCTACCACAGATTCTTCCTAAGCTGCATAATATCGTCAAACTATAGCTAGAATAAAATATAACACAAGTCGCTGGTACTCAAAGGACTAAATAGAGAACTTTCCCAGCACCCTTATCACGAGCTATATAGTCACCATCACCTATATCATCATGACACTAAACGGTATATTATTCCCATCATTAGGAATTCCACAATTATTTCGCTTATCCTCGTCAACACCACTAGTCTAATAATTATATATATATATATATATATATATTTTTTTTTTAAGAGACAATGAACGGAGGAAGGAAAAACACAGATAAAACAAAAAGGTCCATGTGCCTAAAGGCATCCTCCATTCATAAAATGTTTGTAACAACTGGATTTAAACATTTGTAGATTGTAAGTTTGTGGAAAGCAATTCGAGGGAAGTGAATTCCAAAGAGTAGTAGTTCTAGGGATAAATGAATTTTGATAAGCAGAAGTTCTGCATTGTGGAGTGTTACGTCCTGGGATATATAAACACTGGGCTCTTTCTATTGGACTAGGTATGCGGCAACAAGCAACAACGGAAAACGCTAGCTCCAACCCTTATCTATAAACCCAGGCAACAAACCACCCTAAACCGTCAAGAGTCCTGCCTGGACAACAAGGTATCCTATGACTCGGTTACAGGGTGCACGCACTATAGACTGCTGATAGTCAAGCAGGCTATATAAAAGATCACACAATTAAGTTGACTTAAAGCTTCAAGGAAAAGATAGATAACGGAATTAAATTGCAGAAACAATTTAATAACAAACTAGAAGAAAGTACATTTAACGTTACGTTAATTAATACAACTAATCACCCCTGCGTGAAAGAAGGTGAAAGCAAACAGTCCTCAAAACATCGTACAGGTAGACAAGATGCAGGTTTCTAAACTGCATGCGGCTACTGTAGGATCTGATGCTTAGCAAAGAAAGTAAGTTACGGATTTAGAGAACTCTTAACTCGTAAGCAGGAATAAATACTAGTGATAGGCCATACAGTGTATAATGGCATAGGTATAATTAAATAAAGGCAGCAACTCGCAACATAACCACATACAGGTGTGCTTCTCACTCTTAGTCAGGCAAGCCTGCTCGGACAGAGTCTCTAAGCCACACCCTGACTCCCAATGCTCACAAAAACGGTAAACTGTGGCACAATAACAAGCATGCAGAAATAATAAACCCCTAGCTGTTAATCTGCCAGGTGGCAGAGGTCTAGCCGGAAGGATATAGGCTTCGGATACCCGGGCTGAGCCGCCTGCTCTAGCCTAGGGACGTTCCCAAGTCTGTGTGCCAAATTACTCTAATTGAAAGGGTGCTCTCTTGAGAGACTCAGATCGCAAGTATCTGACTCTCTCCTGGCGACCCTAAAGCAAAAGCAAGACGTGCTAGCGCAGTGCTGAGTGGACTAGGCAAGGGCCCTCACACAACACAACGCTAGACACACAGGGACACAGACAAGAAAATGCCCCCAGACTCCCATGGGTATCCTAGTAAAGTCGTTCGGGTCCACAGGACTCGCACCAGCAGACTTTACTTAAAGGATCGCAAAAAGCCTCCCCTCCGGTCTAGCCCCTGCTAACCTGACACAAGAACACACTAGCAAGCATGAAACCACCAAATATGAGACAATAAAACAAATTCCTAGGTCTCATTAACAATTACATCTCTGCATAAGGCCCAAAATCCTATCTAGTTATCTGAGAGCTCGTCGTTAATACAATAATAGATATAAGGTCTATCAAGGGGATGGGATAATTAAATAGATTGGTGAAGTAGTGGAAGGAAGGTATACAAAGTAAGAGAGAAAGTTTCTAAGTGGGGTTGAGAGGGATAGATATCAAGGGGGTCCGAAGGGTACGACAGTGAGGTGAGCTCTGAGTCTTGAATCTGTCTGGACCCCACCCTAGGCATGCGAAATACATCCCATGCTTGGCAACACTCAACACCGTTGCCGGGTCAAAATCCTCTACCCCTTGCGCGAGTCGAAACTAAGCCTAACGTTGCGATCAAATTGGCAACATCAGGCTCGTCCCAAGCTAGACTCTCCGCGCCCGCGCGAAGCAATGTCCCCCAGCCGGTCTCTCTCTCCCGCTCGTCTCCTCCCACTCTCACTAGACTTACATCTTATATATTATAATGAAACAATCAACTATCGAGAATAAAATATACTAAGATGCGTTGGTTAAGAATAAGGGCAGCTTCAAGCTGTAAAACAACATAAGAATATCCCAGACATTAGTTACTTTGTCGTAGGATATATACTAAGGAAAAGCCGGCTGCCGCCAGCCGGTTTCTATACGGCTGGGCAGCCGACACGCGCGCATGCCCGCACGTGGCTACTATGCAGGAGCGTCACAGGAGGAGAAAGTGTAAATTCATGGGCACTCTCAGCTGCCCTAGTTCTACGGGGAAAGATGTGGAGAGGCGGCACAATTGAAGCAAGTTCCTCGGAACAATTGCTGTGAAAATATCTGTAGAATAATGCAAGGGATGCAACGTTTCTTCGTATGGATAATGTAGGAAGGTCCTGTGTGATTGCAGGGTTATTGATTAATCTAATAGCTTTATTTTGAATTCTGTCCAACTGCCTCAATGCAACCACTCCACTTCCACTCCACAGAGGTGAACAGTAATCCATCTGAGAACGCACATGACTTTTATATATTACGGCCAACTGCTCGTCAGTGAAGAATTCTCGAACTCTGTACAGGAGTCCCAGTTTTTTAGAGGCATTCTTAGCAATGCTTCTAACATAATGTGTCCAGCTCAAGTTAGTAGTTAATGTTACACCGAGAATGTCAATACTAGGGGAAGTGGGAATATTTACATCATTAACAAATATATGGGAGTCAGTGAGATTCTGTCGGTTAGAAAATTGAATGTACTTGGTTTTCTGTGCATTAAAGGAAACTAGATTCTTTTGTCCCCATTCTTCAATTCTAGAAAGGTCCTGGTTCAGAGAAATTGCAGTGCTTATTTTTGAATTTATAAGATCGGGTTGGGTGAAAGAATTGGTAAATGTGAAGGAACTGTGGAGTGTTGAGTCATCTGCATAGGAATGTATTGGATTATGAGTGGTATATATGAGATCATTGATATGAATGAGGAACAGAGTTGGGGCCAAAACTGATCCCTGGGGAACACCAGCATTTATTGAGTGAAATTGAGAATAAAGGCCATCTACCATTACACGTATTTTTCTGTTATGAAGATAAGAAGAAATTAGTGGAACTAATGATGCAAGGCCGTAGTGTGACATCTTCGACAATAAGGATTGATGCCAGACTCTATCAAATGCCTTTGATATATCCAGTGCTATTGTATGTGTTTCACCATGTTGGTCTGTAGCTTGGTTGATTTGATGCGTAAGAAGGCAAAGAATGTCTGCAGTTGATCGACATCGTCTAAAACCATATTGCCTATCACTGATTTATTTATTATTCTCAAGATGCTTAATTATGTGATTATTTAATATAATTTCAAAGACTTTACCAAGAGAGGAAATTATAGCTATTGGTCTGTAGTTTGATGGATCTGAAGAGGCACCTTTTTTAGGAACTGGATGGATGTTTGCTTCTTTCCAGGGTACTGGGAAGCATGAGGTATGAGTACATAGACGGAAAAATGTTGCCAATACAGGAGCGAGCACCAAGGAGCAATTCTTAAGTACTATTGGAGGAATTTCATCTGGACCAGGAGCCTTATCTACGGAGAGATTCTGCAAAAATAGTTTTGACATGTCTGGTGTGGATCTTAAGTGAGGGAATTTCAGGCGAATTAAAATTAAGTACAGGGACATCTTGATTTATTTCATCTAAGGTTGAGTTGGTGGAGAAAATATCCGAAAGAAGGTTAGCTTTACCTCGTGGGTCACTTACAAGATTGCCAGTCGGAGATTTTAATGGTGGAATGGATGAAGCAGTTGTGAAGTTGGATTTGAATGAGTTAAGAGTAGACCAAAATATTTTGTTATCATTTGGATTATTTAGAAGTTTATTTGCCTGCTTGTGGAGAAAGTTTGACTTCGTTAGGTTTAATACAGTTTTGGCATGATTTCTGATGTTTCTAAAGTAATTAAAGGCTTCATGTGTTTTTTATCTTGTGTATGCATTGTAGGCTATTGCTTTTTGTTCAGTTACTCTAGCACAATTATGGTCAAACCATTTAGGTGAATTAAATCTTTTAATGTACTTTTGATGAGGAATAACAGTTTCCATTCCAATTTTTACAAAATCTTGTATGTGGCTCAAGGTGGAGTGTGCATCATTAGAAAAGAAAGAGGTCCAGGGAATATCAATAAAGAAACCTTGAAGACCCTCCCAGTCTGCCCTATCGTACTGCCATTTAGTCACCAAAACAGGTTCAGAGTGGGAAGGTGTGGTAGGTGATAGACAGGTAGCCTGTATCAGACAGTGATCAGAACATCCAAGCGGGGACCTCACTGTAACATCATAATTTTCTGAATTGGTTGTTAAAAATAAGTCCAGTAGGTGGGAATTATGATTAGGATTATCTGGTACACGGGTGGGTTGGTTGACTAGTTGAGTGAGATTCTCTATAAAGAAAATACTGAATGTGAAGTATTGGGAGGATAACCATTATGTTTGTTATAATTATGTGTGGCCTGATGACATTTAAGCATTATATTAACTGGATAAATATTAGAAATGTCCATAGAACTCTCCTGAATCCATGTACCTTTGTGGGTAAAAACATTAAATATTTCAAACAAAGATCCTTTATTGTTTTAGACGTAGAGAAAACATTGTATATGGATTGTATATGAATTTCAGAACTTAATTACAAACGATATTGATGCTATAATGGCAAGAGTATTTCACGTGCAGCATAATGATCCCACAATGCGGTAAGGAAAGAGCAATATATATATATATAAATATTTGTTTTTCTTACAGTCTTCTTGGTGCGATGCATAAGCTGTTGATTTTCGGTGTGAGCATCCTGGGTTCGAATCCACGGACTGCCACATGTGTTTGTAAATTTCATTAATCGGTTTTAGGAGTATAGTTGGTTGTTGGAAGGAACATAATAATTATATGAACATGTTATAGACAAAATGTGTGTGTATGTATATACTGTATATGACTATATGTGCATGTATTATTACTATATTTTAAACAAATATGTAAAAAACATACGGTGTGCATCTTTTTATGAAATATAAATATGACTGACAGACTGACTATCACACCATCGTTATCTACATGACTATTACCGACTTCATTAAAACATCAAATCATTAAATTATTAATCCCATAATTATGAGTAGATTCACTATCACACCACTAGGCCCACATTCATTATAGCATCAATCATCTAATTTTCATATTCAGCATACCCACTATCACATCAGCGCTATCTAAATCATCAATACTACCTTGATGACATTAATCATCTAATTAGTAATTAGTAAATCGTCATTAGTAAACCCAGTTTATCACATCACTATCTCATCATCACCTACATTATGACATCAATCACCATCATATATTCATTTTACCAATAGTAACCCGATTATTTCTTCATCACCATGTGTATCACTATGAACATAATCACAATCATTATGACGTTACTCATCATCTAATTATTATCTTCTTTAGTTTATTATCACATCACCACCATCAATACCGCCACCCTCATCATAACCATCTAACGCCAACTCTAACCCAATTACCTTGAGGCTATTGGGAAGCAGATAGCACCCACCTAGTTAATTTAATATATCAAGGCAATTACTGCGACATTGCAAGCGGTTGAGCCCACTATAAGGCCTCAAAGCCCAGATAAGAGGTTGCTTAGCGGTGTTGTGCCAATGGTGTCTTGTGATACCGGTTGTGTGTGTGTGTGTGTGTGTGTGTGTGTGTGTGTGTGTGTGTGTGTGTGTGTGTGTGTGTGTTTAGCCTGAAGAGAGTCCAGGATAAAGGTAAAAAGGATCGAAAGTTGCGAGAAAAAAAAAACATCACATAAACAATGGAAACAACAAAAAAACACACCCAAAATAGTATCCACAAACATCGGATCAGCTAGTGTTAACTCCTTTAGTACGAGGCTACTATTGACATCTGGCTAAAAAGAGGCAATTTAATTCCGCTTAGGAAACACGTCTGATATTCAATGAGGGTAAAACTACCTCAAACAACTCCTTCAGCACAATGTGAATGATACCTCATTCTCGTGCATTCTGGCTGATTCAAGACGAATTTACAAAACTAAAAAAAAGGACTAATCACAGAAGATGCTCCACCAGCGTTACATAATTTTGTATGATGTGGAAGAATATTATCTACATAATTGCATTTACAGAATTAGGCGAGTTGATAATCTGGGAATATAGAACCATCTATGGTCAAATACATTAAAGTAGAACTCTTGTAAAGATCATATTACTTTAATAACCTGTAACACAATAGCAGACTTCGAATACCGCATGTGACAACACCGTACCCATCTTTAGTATTATTATACAAAAGTCATTAATTAGTTAAGCAACGTCAATAATTAATCAAGCAGACTTTGTTTAGTTGGGAAGGCATTCTAGACTCAATTCGTACTAATTTCGACAGAGCCCAATAGATTTGTTTGGCCTTAGGCAAATTGGAATTGTCACGTTTCTCATGTGTCTGCTACATATGTAGCAGTTCAATGGTTAATCAAGATAGCCATTGTTCTATACAAATGGAAGGTATAGCTGAAATAATGATTGTATTTTGTATAAACCCTAACAGAGTGACATCACAACGATTTGCATACTATATTAATGCTCTTGACAGAAACGTTTACTCAGTTTAGCGGGAAACTAACACTTATAGAATTAAAGACGATCTCAATTCATCACACAACTCTGAAGAACCTTTCAGAAGATGGATAACATTGGCTGGAGGTACCTAGAATCAAACACAAATTTACGTTATGTGATTGAACGTTTCCTCTGATGTTCTTGTGCTTTGAATATTCCCAACAATAATAAGATTTGTCTTCATATTTACAACACATATGCTTCGATGAAACTGTTGCCTCATCAGGGTTAGATGTAGCGTCATTTGTTTTATGGTAATATTATTGTCAGTACTTATAATTACATTAAATTGCTTTCATAAACACGTCATCAATACTGGAAACCTAAGTTGAGCTCTTAATAGCATTGCATGTAAATATAGTAATTATATTGTAATTATATGTATAATAACTAATTAATTGAGGTTAAATACTACGTATTTGCTGATTACCGCCACCATATTAATATACATTTTAGAATACTCAGGCATATAGCAACAAATACAGTATTCAGCATATCATGTATTATCTCGATTCAATTCAATATTTGGTAAATACGACCTACATGTAAATGAATTCCATCATTATATATACACGATTAAGCTGATTGATGAACTTCTCGAATACATATTTCCTGAACTTACATTATATGCATGCTAATAGAATAGACAAACGTGAACGATTTAAAAAGGTAAATATGGTATTCCACATAGTTGTTATATTCAACATTTTTGTCTGGCGATAAGTTTACTCCATTAGCAATTAACCCACTGAGCCCCAGGCAATATCATATAAATGTACACTTCAGGACCGGCAGGTTGTCAAAAAATTGTTTTTCCAGAAAGCACCTGGAATGAGTTAGAAATGAAGGAAAAACCACAGAAAAACGATCCCGTAGGTCATTAAGGGGTCCTACGCCCGAAAGTTGGAATTAACATGGGGAAATGGGTAGGCAAAAACATGCAAAAACACGTTTTTGAGCACTCACGTGCACGCGGCTGGATTTGGAGGGTTTTCAACCATCTGCATTGTTGCGTGGGATACTTACACAGTTCCCATACAAATCTGAGCCCTCTAGGTGTCATAGGACCGGAGTAATTAACTGCGACGCACCCTATGCGACGCTGAGGTTTAGCGTTACAAACATTACCGACGCATCATGTGCGTCGCTGGGGTCCAGTGGATTAATACCATTATCGGTTGTAAAAACTATTGCAATAACCGAGTTATTAAGAGGGGGATAAGGCAATTGCACGCCTGCTTAAATAAAATAAACTGTATAATGCAAGTAAGTTATAGTATAAAGGTCTAACAAATAATTGGTAAAAACAGAGCTAAACCTAATTTCAAAGCATTTGAACTGAGCTTCAGTATATATTCACATGTAAGAACTCATCGTTATTAGTTTAGGTATTTACCTCTGATTTCCTTTCATATGATAAGTTAGTGCATAATTTTGATCACACGTGTTTCTGGTTAAGGAATCAACCAAATGATTACTATTGATCGATATTACCTTTATATGTCGTGTTTTAATGCTAAAGCAGTAATGTTTTTGTTACAGCACAAATTCTAAATGTTACATTTTTCACAACCAAAAGATCCCAGGATGGATTACCTAATGGACCGAGACAGAGAGGCATTTTCCTCACAAGTCTTGCAGATAATAGGAAGTGGAACTCTATTACGGGGAGATGGGCCGTTTTCTTCCTCATGTTTAGCTTTATTAGTTTTAAGATTTTGCAACTTTCGACCCATTAGTTTGTCTATTTTAAGACCTTTCGCCCTATTTATTTTTCAGTATTAGGACCTTTCGTGCTATTTCGATTTCGATTATTTCCTGGCGAGCAATAGCGAGCCTTTAATTGTAGAAGGAACCGACCTTCTGACCGGGACATTTTTCTACCGAAAAATGTAAAAAATTATCTCGCAGGGGGGTCTAGGGGGTGTTTTGTTTAAGTTTGATGGAGGTCTAGGGAGGAAACTAAGAACATGATACAACATACAAACAAGGTGGAGTAATTTCTCAATTCCATTCTGACCTACCACTACTTGGCTAATACAGTTGTAGTTCTGACCTCTTTTCTGTATGTATAATATGTCTTTATGTGTAGGTTCATTCAGTCTATAGCGTAGTCTACTTGAATATTACTCCGTTACCATAATACAACAAGAGGTAAAGCTTATGAGTAACTTAACTTATATCTTTTGATCAAAATAATTTAATATAAAATTTAATATAAAATTTAATATAAAATTTAATATAAAATTTAATAACTTCACTTCACTTCACTTCACTTCACTTAATTTATATATATAATATAAAAAGCTTTACAGTCGATTGTCTTAACCTGTTGAGTACCAGCGACGTGCGTAATATTTGATTCTAATTATATTTCAGACGATATTATAAACCTTAGGAAGGATTATTGGTAGTTAAAAGGGTTGGTTGAGAAAGTATGAAGCCTTATTATTGCTAGAGGTCTTTCCTAAAGTGAATAAAATAATCTAATAGTTGTCAGAATAAGAGGTCACTGGTACTGTACGGGTTAATGCTGAAGTTGTGTAGAGTTGCCTATAAAGGGTGCATCTCGCTTCCGTAAATCACGGCAGTAATGATGGGTGTAGCCTCCAGCGTATGTATATATGGTTTAAGGGGAGACAACCCGTTTTTCTGGACCCCCTTCTCCCTAATGTTTAGCCCCACTAGTTGTGAGATTTTATGATGTTAGTTCCATTAGGATGGGGATTTGACCTTTCACCCCATGTCTTTGTCAATATTAGGACCCTTCGTGCCATTTAGGTGTCGAATTTTTCCTGGCGAGCGATAGCGAGCCTGTAATTTTGAGAGGAATCGGCCTTTGGCCGGGACATCTTTCTACCGAAACATGTACACAACTTTCTTGAAGAGGGGTCTATGGGGTGTTTTTCTAAGCTTGATAGAGGTCTAGGGAGGAAACTAAAAAAATATGTGAATAAATGAATTAATAGACCAAACAAACGGCCACTGTCCCCTTAACTCTGTGATTCCAATGATCATAACAACCAAACATGACAGTACTTCTACCAATCTTCCCATGTTTGTTTCCATGCGAACCACAAGCACCAAATCACCCACTTGAATGTACAGGTTGTCAATTGATCACTTACGAGTTTTGGGCTATAAGAAAGTTTTACGCGTCAATACATGTAGCTGAAATACAAGCTAATGATTTCGCAAAACATACAAAAAGTGTAATGAAAATAATAAAACAAATTCATAAATACATCACATAATTTTTAGCATAATTCTAAATCATAATAAACGTATTTACTGTATGTTTGGATTTTTGCTAACTATTGTATCTACGGTTTGAACTTACTTATAGCCCTAATCAGCTGGTCAATTACACGGTAATATAATTCTTGAAGAGAGCTATAGCATATTAATCTACTTGAAAACATGTGCTCATATATATTTTGTTTATGTAAATGGTCATATCTGGAGCTAAAAACATACACATCTAGTCACAGGTACAACCCTTCACATATTCAACACGTCAGGGCAACACCACGTCACGGCAACAACACGCCACGGCAACAACACGTCACGGCAACACGTCACTACCATTGATCTTCATAATCTCAACTCGTCACAGTCATTGCTCGTCACAGGCTCAATTCCTCACAGCCACAGCTTGTCACACCCAAACCTTGTTATATATATATATATATATATATATATATATATATATATATATATAAAAGTTTTGCCACAGACTGTTTTATGAGGCATACGCAAATGTTGTAACACACACACACACACACACACACACACACACACACACACACACACACACACACACACACACACACACACACACACACACACACACACACACACACACACACACACACACACACACACACACACACACACACACACACACACACACACACACACACACACACACACACACACACACACACACACACACACACACAGCCTAGTAGGTAGAGCTCTCGTCTCACACACAAGGGGTCGGGGGTTCAATTCCCGCCCGGGCGGAGACAAATTGGGCTTGTCTCCTTTCATGTGTTAGCCTCAGTTCACCTAGCTGTAAATAGGTACCTGGAATAAGTGGACGACGTTGTGACGTCCCATCTGGGGTTGGCAAAAATGGTACAAGGCGAGATGGGTATCATATGGTTCACCTAAGCTGATGGCTACCTAAGCCTTCGGGCGAGACGGTACCGTCTATAGTGAGAATGGTACCATACAGATCCACCCTAAGCCTTCGTTTCCGATGTCGCCAATTGGCTAAAAATACAGACTACACACACATCCACAGCCATTCCAACGATACATATAACACCTACACATATAGGAGGCGGGAAATAACGAGCATGCTCACTCCCGCAATACAACTAGAGTAAGAACTAGAGTAAGTAAGCACACACACACACACACACACACACACACACACACACACACACACACACACACACACACACACACACACACACACACACACACACACACACACACACACCTCCCCTACCCCACGGTCGTATATTCCCCCGGAGATGGTAGTGGTGCGACAGACATGAGCACCCCGTTTACTTGGCTCCCCACCTCCTCTGTCGCACCCTGTCACAACAAGGCGAGGCGAGAAGTATTTAAGGGTGTATTTACAACCGGGGTACCCTTCATATATTTTCCGCCGCATCAAAGAGCACGGGAGGAGGTGAAAAATAGAGGGGGGACACAAAGATCGAGGAGGTGCGAGATAGCTAAGATGTGTGGGGTGGGGGTGGGGGAGGGGGGGGCTTGGGAGGAGTAGGGAGAGGGGAGGAGATAGGGAGACTAGATGGGAGAGGGGAAAGATTATTTGAAACAAGCAGGGATAAAGTGTGAAGACGACTCTTTGAAGCTATCAACAGAGGAAATGAAACTGTAAATGGCTGTTATGAAGGGCCATGAAGAGAGATAAATATGAAGGACAGAGAGTGTTGAAGGAATTTGAAGAGGAGAAAGAGTCCATATGGGAGAGGTCAATGATAACCGAAGATCATCAAGTGTGCAGTCACCCAGGTCAGGCCTTTGGGTCAGCCAAGTTATTACTGTTAAGCAGGAATATTAGTAGGCCGAAACAACATCCCCCAGCTCCTTGCTCAAGGGAGACCGTAACAGCTAGCAGCACTTGTGAAAATACAATCGACGCTTTGAGCTGGGCGCGATCTCAAGAACACTGAGGGGGTACCATGATTATCTTTACTACACAAGATAGATAGCGAAGTTGATTTGAAAGTGAATAGAAACGAGATAAGAGGTTAGGAAGAAGATATGAGATGGAAGTTGAAATTTTTGAAGACTTAAGAAGGAATATGGAGTAGTGAATAATTATGATAACAAATCTTGAAAGTAGATAGACATAACAGCTTGTGTAAATTACGCACATATAATTATTGAGGAGTATTTTTGTGATGAATTGTATCACTGTTTATTTTCATTTGTATTAATATATATATATATATATATATATATATATATATATATTAGAACAATGGGATCATGGCTGGGATGTTAAATAGTCTATTCATAGTTTGTAGTAAATGAGGAGCAAGTCCGGGAAGTGAACATCGCATTAGACATGGGGGGCTTGAATGAGGAGCAAGTCCGGGAAGTGAACATCGCATTAGACATGGGGGGCTTGAATGAGGAGCAAGTCCGGGAAGTGAACATCGCATTAGACATGGGGGGGGCTTGAATGAGGAGCAAGTCCGGGAAGTGAACATCGCATTAGACATGGGCGGCTTGAATGAGGAGCAAGTCCGGGAAGTGAACATCGCATTAGACATGGGCGGCTTGAATGAGGAGCAAGTCCGGGAAGTGAACATCGCATTAGACATGGGGGCCTTGAATGAGGAGCAAGTCCGGGAAGTGAACATCGCATTAGACATGGGGGCCTTGAATGAGGAGCAAGTCCGGGAAGTGAACATCGCATTAGACATGGGGGCCTTGAATGAGGAGCAAGTCCTGGAAGTGAACATCGCATTAGACATGGGGGCTTGAATGGAATAGTAATAACAAAACTAGAGGATTAGTTTGTGGGGAAAAACGAGGGAATTTAAATGTTGGTGATTTGCACGACAAAAACAAAACTTGTGTTTAAGGATGTAGGGTAAACTAAAAGGTTTTAAAAGGGAGGTTGAGTACGAATAACACAGAGAGTCTAAAATGCCGAGTTAATACATAAAGTGACCAAAAGACACAACACTATTGCAAATTTCTAGTTTTACAGCATTGAGGAATGTATCTATTCTAAACTCTTACAGAAGTCTATTAACAATGCCAATAAACTGCCAAACAAAATGAATACTCTATGCCAATAGACGAACAGTATTCCCAAACTCTCTCTCTCGATACACCTGATGGTTGAATACTCAGTAGTAATTATTATAATATAAATACCTACAGGTACTTTTCTAATTGTGTAATCCAAATTTCACAAACTCTAGATATCCTCTATACACATATCGCCCTAGTACGAGACCACCACAAGATAATCTAATTTATTTATTTCAATCCCAAACACCTCCCAATGAAATTAATTAAACCATGTGATCCTACCAGGATTCGAACCTGGGTTACCACATACAAATCTTAAACACTTTAACCATTACTCCACCAAGACAGTTATAAGTACAGCACATGACCAAGATTGATATCCATTTATCGAATACTGGATATCAATCTAATCATGTGGTGTACCCAACTGCACTATGCATAACCTAATGCTTAAGAGGGGTGACCTGCCTTTTTTTTCTCCTTTTCTATCTTTCTTTGGGTTGTATCGAGTCGGCCCCATTCAGCCTACTGTTTCAAGACGTTTACCCCATCCAAGTGTTGATTTGTTCCTGGCGAGCGGTAGCGAGCCAACATATTTTGTTTAATGTTTTTGACAGCAGGTTAAATTTGTAAATTTTTCGATAGAAAAATGTCTTTGGCGAAGCCGGATTTCTCCATACAAGTCTGGCTCGCTATCGCTCGCCAGGAAGAAATCGACACCTGGTTGGGGATAAATTCTTAAAAACAGTAGGCTGAATGGAGCCGAATGGATAAAAGCCAGAGAAAGAGAGAAAAGGAGAGAGAAAATGTAGGTCACCCCCCTTAAGCGAAATAGAACTGTAAACTCACACTGCAAATTGAATGGGCAACTTAAAAATAAAACTACTTCTGGATCTCCCCAACTCCCGCTGATGTTTCAGGATTAAGGGAAGGTTTTTAGTTTGTTCCCTAGGCCTCCATCAAGCATAAAATTACACCCCCTTGAGACCCTTTCAAAATAATTTTTTTAAATTTTTCGGTAGAAAAATGTCCCGGCCGAAGGCCGGTTTCTCTTAAATTACAGGCTCGCTATCGCTCGCCAGGAAAAAAATCGACACCTAAATGGGCCGAAAGGTCTTAAAATTGACAGAAATGGAGCGAAAGATCGTAAAATCGTCAAACTAATGGGGCGAGCGTCTTAAAATATCAAAACCAATGGAGCTAAACTTGAGGGAGAAAGGGGTCAAGAAAAACAAAACTCAAGTGGAAATCTCCCCTCAAGGGGGGATAAGTGTATTTATATGTTTATTTATTTATCATAACATTATTGTATAGCTTCTTCTCTAGACCTCCATCAAACTTAAGAAAACATTTCCAAGACCCCCTTTCAAGATACATTTGTGCATTTTTCGGTAGCAAAATGTTCCGGCCGATGGTCGGTTCCTCCGGAAACTACAGACTCGCTATCACTCGCAAGGAAACAGATCAACACCTAAATGGCACAACAGATCTTAATACTGACAAATAAATGCGGCGAAACATTTAACATCGCCAAACTAATGGGCCGAATACATTAGATTCAGTTATACTAGGAATTATTGAATAAATTGCTTGTTATTCAGTTGGCATGGATCAAATATCAATATAGATACACCAACTCCAGACCATTATTTCTTTTAGGATAAATACCATAATATTTATGACAGTGAAAGAGAGCACCATAGGTAGTGCCAGCAAACTTGACAATAATCTTGACCCCTTAATTTCTTATAACTCGAAAAGAATGAAAGCAATCGGGCTGACGTTTCTATCATTAGGGAAGAGTCCACCAGGAAATAGGTATGGATATTTACAGCCAGTTTGCTCTATGGTCCATTGAGTTACAGCGAGGTCACGGATCAAGATTCTTGTCAAGTTGTTGGCGCTTCCTATGGTTCACATAGGGTCATAAGGTTTACATCCATTAACTTTAATAGTATTTATTAATAAGACAATTAGCATTAAGTTTTGGATTATCGAACGCAGCATTAGTTCACCTTTGGCCATAGTATAAATGAACTGATTTGCACAGTATTTAATTCCATGACAAATACCATTAAATTCCGAACGATGGAACGCAGCGCTGGTTCACTTTCGGAAACACAGTGACATAAACAGCTACTAAAATTCTTGGACACATAACATTAAATTTAGGACAGTCGAATTCAGCACTAGATAACCTCGGGGTTAATGTTACCTGGACTGATAACACTACTGAATCATGCAGGGTACACATCCGAAACATGCTCGATCCGGAATAGCCCGAGTCGAAATGCTCGCTCCGGAAAAATACCGATTGTACACAGGTGGGAGAGACGGGACGAGTGTTGGGCCGTCAGTTTCCGGGAGCCAAGTTATATAGACGTCATTTCGGACGCAAGTAATTTCGTCCACATTCAAGTTGGTCTGCCCAAATTTGGAAATCGGTTTGATAAGATTAGGCTTTGCCAGGCTACGGTAGGCTAAGTTAGGTTAGGCTGGAGTTAAGTCACATGTAAGTTAAGTGAGGCTTGGAAAAAGTTACCTTAGATGCAGCCAAGCTAAGGTTAAATCAAACTAACTTTAGATTAGGCTAGGTAAATACAAGCTTAGTTAGGTTAATTAGATTAATCTAGGTTTAAGTTAGGCTCATATATTGAGAGAATCTTTAGAAGTTAGAGATTGGTCATCATCTCATCCTAGCTAACGCCATTTTGGACGTATGGTACAATATTATGCAAAGTGATTCACTACATTCCATAACCCGTAAACTGTTCACATAGTTAGCATATAGAAGATTACCCAAGTACAGTTGCAACGACTAAGATAAAGTTATATGGATTAATGGCAAGATTTAATGTTCTCACAATTATATTTAGATGGATTTTTGTTTTAGTCTACCCTTTTATGATAATATTGCATGGAGTGGGTGAGTCTTATAGTTTTACTAAATACAATACACTAACCTGTAGTGGAGGTTACATACAGCCAACGCTCCACACTATTTGTACTGGGTTCATAACGGAGCAACTGTACGTATGAATTTGGGGATCTACTAAACACCTCTTTATTCAAACATTGTATATCCCTTACCTGATATATATCGTTATGATAGATATATACCTACCTGGAGTTAGAACCATACTTTCCCAGCTTTACAACTAGGTTTGAATCTCGTCTATTATGATCTAGAGCAACTTTTACAGTCTTCTGACTGGAAGTATTAGTAAGAAAATAGTTTAATTTTAGTATAAGGTTATAATAATTACGTGTGGTGCCCCTGCACTTCTAACTCTGACTTGTCCTGCCTGCTGTTTGTGTGTCCTACTGTGTCCTGTAGTGTCCTGTAGTGTCCTGCTTGTCACTGTTAACATGACCCCATTTTTCCGACCTTCTTTTTAGTAACACTAGCTATTGCTTGTTTTGTCCAGTTTTCAGCGGATGTTAATACGAACTATATTTTTGTTTATGTACACGTTCGTGAGGACATTTTTAAATTGGAAACATTTTGCTGTCAGAGTTTTTATCCAACTTCAGCGACTGTTTCTGCGAACTATAATTTCATTTATGCAACTATCATGAACGCAGATTCTGAAGGATATGATATATCAATAAAAGCTTTCACTCAATTTTAGTTCTTAATTGCATAATTTATGCTATATTGCATATATTAATTTATTTTAACATTACTTTTTTGGTTATATATTATTAATGTTGTATTAGTAATTTTGTATTAGGAATGAATGAAAAGAAATTGTAGGAAATATTTTGTTAAGAGCAGTCTAGATTTTTTAAGAAGCGAGCAGAGCATGTGTTAGAATAGGAAATGAGCTGAGTGAATGGTTGGATGTAAATGTAGGTCTGTATTATGCCCTGTAATTTTTATGGTGTAATTTTTAAACACCCTGTATATATATATATACAGGATATATATATATATATATATATATATATATACAGGGTTAAAGGACATAATACACAAGGACAAGGAAGTCGACACATTTAAATACCCAATATCCTATTATGTACCAATGATGAGTCTAGCCATTTTAATAATGTAAATGAATTAAAACCTATAGCCTACTATGGACGAAAATAGGCGGCAATTGTCCTAACGTACAGAACCATACAACACACACAAGCAAAAGCTTCGTTATGATGAAAACATATTGAGTATAGTACATAAGCGTCACTTATTGAGGCTGAATTTATGTATTGTGATGAGAACATAATGAGTATAGTACACATCTGTCACTAACTGAGGATAAATATGTATTGTGATGAGAACATCACAATACATATTGTGATGTTTTCACATATTGTGGTTGTTTCACAACCACTTACCTTAAGGGAGTGCAAGACTGCATACCATCGAAAATACGGCGTCAAGGCCATAATGATAAGCCCAAATGGTGGAATAAAGATATTTCAGACTGTCTGCTTCCTAAAAAAATTGCTATTGAAAGATTAAAATCCTCACAAAATGACGAAGAACTGGTGAAATTTGTAGTGCTACGACGCAAAGCCAAAAAGTTAATTAAGCAAAGTAAAAAGACCTTAGAGTTACATATTGCGAATCAAAGTAAAACAAACCCGAAAGAATTCTATAGTTATATCAGAAAGAAAAAAGTAGTTACTTCAACTGTTGGACCATTAGTCGATGAAAATGGAGAATACACCAAAGACGAAGTACAAATGAGTAATGCCCTTAATACCTTCTTTGCATCAGTTTTTACAACCGAAGACCTCAGTGATATCCCTACACCATCGCCGATTCAGATTGATAATTCAGATGTTCTAAGCAATATCACCGTTACAGAGAGAGAAGTATTGAATCGTTTAGATAAACTCAAGGTAAATAAAACGCCAGGACCTGATACAATCTCGCCTAGAGTTCTAAAGGAAGCCAAGGAGGAGCTCTCCAAACCACTGCCATTGCTATTCAATGAATCCTTGCAGTCTGGGACTATGCCTGATCAGTGGAAGCTAGCCAACGTAACACCGATATTAAAAAAAGGCAGCAAATCCCTACCCAGTAACTATCGTCCAATTAGTTTAACCTCAATTGTATGTAAAATGCTAGAAACGGTCATAAGAGACAGACTCGTAAATCACTTAGAGGCAAATAATTTACTTAAAGATACTCAACACGGCTTTCGTAAAAAACGTTCCTGTTTAACAAACCTCTTAGACTTCTTCCACGATATCCTCAACCTCTACGATGAGAGTAAAGCTGTAGATATTATATACCTTGATTTCAAAAGGCCTTTGACAAAGTTCCCCACAAACGTTTACTGCTAAAACTAAAAGCGCATGGAATACAAGACGGTGTGTTGAAATGGATAGAAAATTGGCTCAGCGACAGAAAGCAAAGAGTAGTCATAAACGGTAAGGCATCTAAATGGACCAATGTAAGTAGCGAGGTACCCCAGGGATCGGTACTAGGACCAATTCTCTTTCTAATTTACATCAACGACATAGATGAGGGTCTCACCTGTACAATCTCAAAATTTGCTGACGATACAAAAATTGCAAATAGCGTACTCTCAAAAGAACAAGTTGACGATATGCAACACAATCTAGATAAATTGTCATGTTGGGCCCAAATTTGGCAAATGAGTTTCAATGCGGATAAATGTAAAGTACTACATATCGGATACCTAAATGAGAAAGCAAACTATTCGATGAATGGCACTCGGCTTAAGAATGTAAACGGAGAAACCGATCTGGGAGTAACAATATCGAGTAACCTAAAACCGAGTCAACAATGTTCAGAAGTTGTTAAGAAGGCAAACAAAATAATTGGCTTTATAGGCAGGTCATTTGAGCATAAATCCAAAGAAGTTATCCTAACCCTTTACAATTCCTTAGTCCGCCCTCTTCTGGAATACTGCGTTCAATCCTGGTGCCCTTATTACCAAAAAGATATAAACAAGCTAGAACGAGTTCAACGTAGAGTTACCAAAATTATACCTAGCCTAAAGAACAAACCATACGAAGAGCGTCTTGGAGAATTAAATCTATTTCCTTTAACCCAGCGCAGATTAAGAGGTGACTTAATTCAAGTGTTCAAAATCATCAAAGACATCGACAATATGAACTGTAGTAAGTACTTCACTATCGACCAATCTAATTACACGCGGGGAAACGGTTGCAAAATTATTGGTAAATCTTTTAACTCACACGAATCTAAGAATTTCTTCTTCAATCGAGTTGTCAACTTGTGGAATGGGCTTCCCCGAGACGTTATAGACTGCAGCACCGTTGATTTATTTATACTCCGCTAGACAAATATCTCGCATCAAACTCGCGACTGACTGCGTTTGTAAATGAATAACTTTATTTTATCCCCCCCTCAGTTACCAACCCATCTGTCCCCTACTAACTTCCTAATCCTGCCACGAACATTAGTTCTAGGGCAGTAGTTCCCTTTCCAATGTTCCCTTACCCACTCTAAACCACTGTTTGGACACTTGATCCTCAGTGTTTTGGAGGACAAGCAGCCTAGAAGGGTCACTAGGTCTGTTGTTGCTTGATTTCCTTTGTACTCCTTTGTACTCCTTTGTAGTATAGTACACATGTGTCACTAACTGAGGATAAATATGTATTGTGATGAGAACATAATGAGTATAGTACACATGTGTCGCTTATTAAGGATAAATGTATATATTATGATGATAATTCCTATGTGTGAGTATCTTACAAGGTATGGGTAGAGTGCCAGGTGGGTATCTATAAGTGGTGCCACTTACAGTCTCGCTCTCTCTCTCTCTCTCTCTTTTTTGCTATCCTTTCCTCCCACTGTACCTTACTCTAGGGTTAGCTATCTCTACTAGAATTAAGTCCTGCCCACCTCGCTGGGATCGTAAGGTCTGTGTGACCAGTGTATCTATGTAGATCTATGTAAATTTCGCTCATACTCTCTCTCTCTATCCATCTGTCTCTCTCGGTTTCTCCTAACTTCATTTACATTTATAATTTCACGTGTTCTATAGTATCATTCCTTTACCATCACCTCTCCAAACTCCTCTTCCTCACCATTCGTTCTACCAAGACCTTCTACGAAATGCCTACACCCTACATCTTAAGCTTTACATTACATTATTCATAGCTGTACAGACACTCCCTTTCGTCTTGGCATATTTCTTCATATCCACATATTCCTCAGCCCGTACGCATTTTAATTTTAATTTATCAATCTTTTAATCTTCTATTCAACTCCTGAGCTCTGGAACTCTCTCCCAGAATCAGTCTTTTCCTCTTACAGTATGACTTAAATTGCTTCAAACTCCGTGTGTCCAGGCATTTTTGCTCGAACGTCCCTTGATTTTGACAATGTCACTCTTTCAACTCTGGGGGAGGCACTCGATACAGGAAGATCTGCCTTTTGTCTATCTATCTATCTATTGCCTGACGCCGTGATCCCCGAAGGGGTGGCCACGAACGAACCGCCCCCACCCGAGGCTGTTCGTTCGTTTTTCTTTGCTTAGATTTTGTTTCCGGGTGGGGGTCGCAAGCCCACCGATCCAACCTCTTTAGTCGCCTCTTACGACACGCAGAAGGCAAAAAAAAAGAAAAAAATTATATATATATACAGTATATATTATAATGTAATACACTTTCTTAAGCATATTTTATGAATCCCATTGTTACTTAATCATTAATTTTATGCTATTACTAATCTAGCTAATTATATTTATGTATCTTATATTACTTTCATTAATATGCATTTACTTTGTCAATCCACCAAGTTTCACCCTCTCTACTTTATGCCCACTTTCAGTCTCTTATACGCCCTGTGTTCTCCCATTACTTTTACTTAACCCCTTCCGTACCGGCAACGTCTTTTTCCTTGTATTCTAGCTATATTTACACGATGTTGTGCAGTTTAAGAAGGATATGTAGTATTAAAAAGGATTAATTAAGAAAGTTCGAAGCCTGTTAATTGTTGGAGGCCCTTTTAAAACTGAATAACATCGTCTAACAGTAGCCAGAATAAAGTTAAAAGACGTCTCCGGTACAGAAGGGGTTAATATATTCTTAACCCTACTGTACCGGTACCGTCCTTTTAACTCTATTTTGGCTACTATTAAACTATTGTATTCAGTTTAAAAGGAGCCTCCAGCAATTAACAGGCTTCGAACTATCTCACTTAACCCCTTTCAATACCACGTCTTAAGCTGCACAAAATCGTCTAAATATAGCTAGAATACAATTACAAAAGACGCCCTTGATACTGAATGGGTTAATATAACACTCGAGAGGGAGTAGTTGGAATATAGAAAAAAAAAAAAAATCGCTATTTTCTGGTTTCGTTCTTATCCATTCCTTTGCACCTTACTGCCTCCCTACTCTATAGTCTATCCATTCTTAACCCATTCAGTACCGGTGACTGCCTTTCCATTATCATCTGGCAAATATTAGAAGATTTTATTTAACTTAGAAGGACGTCAAGCATTAAAAGGCTACAGACTATCTCCATTCATTCTTTTCTACCGAAAAGTTTACAAATTTATATAATAGGGGGGTCCTGGAGATATTTTTTTAAATTTTGATGGGGGTCTAGGAAGTAAACTATATGGGGCTAAACACGAGGAAGAAGGGGGACCAGAAAAGCGACCCATCTCCCCCCCAACTCCTACTTCCACTCTCACTTTCTTGTGTTTTGGCACTCAGACAGTCCCGGGAACTTGTCTGATCTCTCGTGTCGGAACAACTTCTTTTTGTCTGTTGGTGTTGCTTCTTTATTTACGCTGTGTGTGTATGTGTGTGTGTGTGTGCGTGTGCGTGTGCGTGTGTGTGTGTGTGTGTGTGTGTGTGAGAGAGAGAGAGAGAGAAGCAATCTGTCAACAAAATGATTTAAACATGCTAGCATTTATTCAAACAACAAATATCGAAAAAACAGGACCATTATCACAAAATATTTAAAATTACTATTTGTCAAAATGTAATCTAAAGATATCATTGTATTTTCAATATCGGAAAACAGCACAATAAACGTAAAATTCGGACTCGCAATAATGTGCCTGTACAGTCGAGGTTAATAAGTGTTATCAGATATTTAACCGACACTGACTAATACTCTGAGGGATAAGCACTTTTCCCAGTAACTATAAAGATACCAATAACACTTGTTGAGCGAAAACCACTGGCATCTATGACTACACTTAATACCCCCGATCGTACACCTAACCACGTGAACACCTAGTAAAAAGCTCCTACTGCAGTTAGAGAAACGTCCGACAACAAAGTTATTACGTCGCCGTCCAGCTTGCTATAGCCTCACCCTGTCACACGACAATTTGCATAACACGAATTATTATTATTATTATTATCATTATTTGCATCAAGTATTCCTAGTCTTACTCTCCCCTCCCTAATGGTATCTCTCCTTGCAACACAATGTTATTTGTTTGTTTACAATCTATCATCCGCATCCTCTTCTACATAATCTTGTCAAAAAAAATCGAGTTCTTAATTTTGAATTTACTTACTCTGGTATCACCTCTCCAGCTTATTTTATTTATTTTGTTTTACTCCCTTCCGTATTAACATCACTAGGATCTTCGTCTTTTGCCTCCCACCCTTCCTTCAACTACCCTCTTTCCCCGATGATTCATTCTCACTCTGTCTTCCACCCACACCCACACACCCAAGTGGTAGTGAGTTTATCGGTAAAAACGTTAATTATGCATGCTTACGAGTAAATTTGTCAATAAATCTAAATATAACTATCCAGATCAAATTTAACCCTGTGAGTGCCATGTCTGTATATATACTGACCGGGGTGTTGTCACGCCAGTGCCGCGTCAGTATACAGTATATACGTACTTGCGGAAACAAATCTGTAGCGCCTAAACTATTTCACCCATGCCTTCCATAGTCATACCACAAGCACCCTGCCCTTCGAGCTTCCCACCACCACCACCCCACTCCCTCCCACCTCCCAAGCACAATGTAAATGACATGTAAATAGTGTAGTTTCTAAGAATATTTACCAATGATTTTATGTTATAAGACTATGTGACAACTATTAGTGAGTGTGTAAGGGATAAAAGATAAACCCAATGCATTTCAATGATAAATAATTTAAATTAATGTGACAAAAACTTGTGTGTGTGTGTATGGCGTACTTTGTGGACCGTAGATCGTCTCCTGAGTGTACATACATCTCCCAAACAATTGTGCATCGATAAAGCAGTTCATACTCTATGCTGATATACTCCAAATACTCTCAAAGTGTGCTTGCAAAGCAAAAGCTTAACTCAAAGTATCACTATAATATATTTACAAAACCACCCCTTCGGGGACCACGGCGTCAGGCAATAGATAGATATAGATCTGTATCGCATTTTGCGTAACCATGGTTCCTCTCATGCGTGTGCGTACATCACAAACATATGTATGCATACTAAAGGTAGTCCATACTCAACGGTGGGAGCAGTTGCAAGTTGGCCTGAAACCCACACAAGGCGATAAAGTCTTATGTAACTATGCAACTACTCTGAACTTTCAACTTTCAATTTGGAGGACCTATTATCAGGCACAAATAGACTAGTTCAGTGCATGTTTACCGATATTCTTCCATTTTTATCAAACATAATAGATTTAGCCAATACAAAAATTGGTAAATCGGCTGGCACTAAGGGTGACACATGGTCGATATTTGGTTGGCACTCTGCGGGTTAACATAACTTAACCTACCTAATCTAACCTAAAACACTGTTTCAAAGTATATGTGTACACTTAAACTGTCGCCCCAAACTACATGTACCTGCAAACCTACTAGTTGCAATGGTGTACCCTTAAAGACACCACTGCTTGGCCACACACACACATAATATTATATATATACATATATATATATATATACTGTATATATATATATATATATATATATATATATACATATATATATATATATACTGTATATATCAAAGATCTGCTTCTCTAGACTACTTTGGTTGGGGTTGATGCATCTAGCAACTCTTCAACATTTTCCTCCTTCTCTTGCCCCTCCTTCCGTCTTGGGCTCCTGCTCCTCCTCTATACCTTAGACCAACACCTGAGGCCCTATCAACCTGGATCTGTGTACTCACATGCTATTCCATTTTATGCAATCCAATTCTGACCGTTGGTATTCATGCCAGTGCCTATGTTTAATCTAACCATAATTTATGCTTTCATTAGTTTATTCAAGTGCATTGGGGTTTGTAATTGATGATTAATGTTAAGAACGGGGGGTTACTTAATCTAACTAGTCATATATACTAAAATATATTGCATAATTATGAATGTCAGTGCATCGAATAAATACAAATACATACATAAGAGTACTATTGTAGTGCACATCTGCCAACAGTTTTAAGTATTACAGAGATATATATATAATCATTCTATATGTTCTTCCTATTAGTATGGAAATGCTAAAACACACAAATTGATCATCAATCAATGGATGGGGTAAGTGTGTATGCTTTACTTAGCATATAATATGGTCATAAATATTTAAAATAGCTTATATTAAAATAGCTCTGTAATAGCTAGCTATACGTATAGAGTTAATCAGAGGAGATACGATATTTGTATATTTACTAATGTCTAGCTAGGCCGATCCTTAGTGATCTTGGCCCCATTCATTGTTCTTTCCACTCACTAAAACATTACGCTTTCCATAATGCAGTTGGGTCTGTGTACATGATTAGATTGATATCCAAAATTCAAAAATGGATATTAATCGTGATCGTTTAATCAACCTTTAACTGTGTTGGTGGTGTAATTGTTTAGATGCTTATGTTCTGGGTGTGGTGTCCAGAGTTTAAATCCCAGGAGGACCATAAGCATTCATTTGTTTATTCAAGTACATTGGGGTTTGTAATTGATGAATAATGTTAAGAACGGGGTGTTATTTATTTATATCAACGACTAGTCAGAAATAGGTTGCATCAAACAACTGAGCACCCGTCTGGTCTGAACATCCGTCTTACGCCAGACTTGAGGGCTTCCAGTGGAGTGGTGCCCGGTTTTTAGGGTGCTAATTATGCATCGAGGGTCGGTCGTGCAAGAAGGGTTCCTGGGAGTTTACTCCATCAACTGTGAGGGTAATCTTACATAGTCTAATATTTATCTTCCACAAATTCTTTATGTAAGTTACGGCATACCCCATGTAGAATTTAGGCAATCGGCTTTATAAATGTTGCATAATTTATACTCGCCACATGTAAAGAGTAAACTATAGGGGGCGGGGGGGGGGGGGGGGGCATTTAAATTATTGATGGAATATAATATTATCGACAAGGAATCTTAGTTTTCATGATTAATATTTCTACTCGCACATAAACAAAACAATGGAATGTCATGCCTATTAGAGGAAATAACCGAAACATTTATTTATACGATCACACTTTTATGTATGCTACATAAATAATGAGTAGATCAAGTACTTCGTTGCCATTAACTTCGATACTGAAACATGAAGTAGAAAGAAGACGAGACCTTCTTTGTTGTGAACACGATATTAGACCTCTAATCCTTTCAATATGTTTTAGTGAAATTCTGGAAGCTAAAGGGTTTATATATATATATACTAAAGTTAATCTCTCTTCTCTCCATTTGTTTATGTCAATACCAGAAATGTCAGAAAATTATAAAATATACCAGAAACGTTAAAAAATGCTGAAAGATACCAGACATGTCAGGAAATGTTAAAAGATACCAACAATGTAGTTAGACAATTTTAAAAGATGCCAAGAATGTTGTTAGAAAATGCTAAAAGATACCAAAAATGTCAGAAAAAAAAATACCAGAAATTTTGTCAGAACATTTTAAATGATACCAAAAATGTAGTCAGAAAATATTAAAAGATGCCAGAAATGTTGTCGGAAAATGTCGGCCACCGAAACTTGCCAATAAAAGGAATCGTGTGATGCCCCCTCGAGTGTCGGCAGGAGGGGTGACAGCAACGCCAGACACAACTCATTATCACGCCCTCCTGCCGTTTCAAGTCGGACAGGCACATCGAAAAAAATAATTTGGCCAGCGATGAGGAGGAGTTAAGGGGAGATGGGCCGTTTATCTGGTCCCCTTGCTTCCTCATCTTTAGCCCCATTACTTTTCAGATTTTAAGATATTTGCCCCAATAGTTTGTCGATTTTAAGACCTTTTGGCCCATTTAGTTGTCAATATTAAGACCTTTCGTGCTTTTTAGGTGTCGAATTTGTTTCCTGGCGAACGATAGTGAGCCTGTACTTTTGTAAGAACCGGCCTTCGGCCGGGACATCTTTCTACCGAAAAATGTACAAATTAATCTAGAAGAGGGATCTATTGGAATTTGTTTATATGTTTGATGGAGGTCTAGGGAGGAAACTATAAAACATATACAAATATATATAAAGGATCAAACAAATACGACCCATCCCCCCTTAAACTTCTGAGGGGCCGCTGGTGGGCGGGTGGGCGGGTGGGTTGAGATCAAACGAGGGCGGTCCTGTGTCACTCTTCGCAAACACACACACACACACACACACACACATACATATACGATACACACATTACCATCATGCTTACATATTCATTATTGTACACTCACCCCTTGCTATTCATATTTACCCATGTATTACCACACATAGCCTACCCTAATTTGGAACACGCTCATTCACAGCTCAGAAGATTAACACACTCGATGACTCAAAATTATACAAATATTTAGGGCATCCCTTTACACCTTTAGAGTTATAATTTCATTATATAATTATTATGTTCTCTCCACCAACCAACTTTACTCCTAAACTCGATTAATGAAATTAACAAACACATGTGGCAGTCCGGGGATTCGAACCCAGGACGCTCACACCAAAATTCAAAACACTCATGCATTGCGCCACACAGACTCCCTCTCAACACATCCATCTACGCCCCTTACCCAAGCTAAATGGCTCATCCGTGTGTAAGCTGCCTCTAAGCGAGTCAAAAGACCACTATACTCACAAAAAGACCAAAGCTACCAAATATTGCAAACTAAAAATGGTGTAACGAGTGCTACGATTTGAGTGGTTTAGAGACCAGAAAAAGGGAATGTTAAAGTGGCCGAGCGTACGAAAGAGAGTTACAGGGATCAATTCGTATCTCAAAAGGTTTTCGGTCCATTTCGAGGAGATATTTAAAGTGGAAAGAGAGAAACTGTGTTGAGCAATACACTCATTGCAGAGTGTGCAAAGCACTATCTACTCTCTTCTGGAATTTCTCTTCTGAAGAGCTAATTACCACTTCTTATGGAAGTTTGTTCTATATATACAGTATATATAGAGAGAGAAAGAGTGAGAGCGAGTGAGTGAGAGTGAGTGGATGGGGGTAGTAAGAATTTGGATATATGAAAGATTATATAAATTTGGGATATTTGACAGATTATAGTAACCCTTTGGAAGAGTGGCGTTTTCGTCATGTATGCTGGTTTATTAAGGTAAGGCTGATGGACTGTTGAGGTTAAGGGGAGATGGATTGTTTTTCTGGTCCCCTTTCTCCCTCGTGTTAAGTCTCATTTATTTTGAAATTATAGGACGTTCGGCCCATTAGTTTGACGATTTTAACACCTTTCGCCCCATTTCGTTGTCAATTTTAAGACCTTTCGTGCCATTTAGGTGTCTAATATTTCCTGGAGGGCGATAGCAAGCCTGAAGTTTTAAGTGAAATGGCCTTCCGCCGGGACATTTTTCTACCGAAAAATGTACAAATTAATCTTGAAGGGGGGTCTAGGGCGTGTTTTTCTAAGCTTTATGGAGGTCTAGCGAAAATACTAAGAAATAAAGGAATAAATTAATAGGGAAAAAAAAAAAAAAAAAAACCGGTCCGTCTCCCCTTGATATTGGACCATTTGTATTCATTTTCAAAAATGTGTTTCATATGAAAAGGTGTCTTAGCTGTCGCCAGTAACGTCTGTGTGCTCCATTTGATCTTCTTCTATTCCTTATGCAGCCGACTGATATGGTCAAGAAAGTAACTTTATATATAATGTGTGTGTGTGTGTGTGTGTGTGTGTGTGTGTGTGTGTGTGTGTGTGTGTGTGTGTGTGTGTGTGTGTGTGTGTGTGTGTGTGTGTGTGTGGCATTTCTGTATACGTATCTGTGTCTGTATGTGTATGTATTTGTAAGTGTGTGTTATATTTTTAATGTGTCTATATATATATATTTGTGTTCAAACTTTCAGACTTCTGATCTGTAGCTTGTAGACAACGAAGCCTGGTCAGTAGATAACAATAATCACCTGCAACAAACATTGCCATACGTATAATCTCTACAAAGTTGCAACTAGATATTTTGCGAATATTTTCTTTTTACGGGACATTTTAATATTCTCAAAAAAGGTTTGTCATAAATGTCTACGAACACTCTCACTCTCTCTCTCTCTCTTTCTTTGCAATCCTTTCCTTCCACTTCTCTTTATTCTGGGGTTTGCTATCTCTACTAGAATTAACTCCTGACCCCCTTGCTAGGATCGCAAGGCCTGTGTGGCCAGTGTATTTATGCGAATGAATGTAAATCTGTTTCTCACGCAATTACACCTATGCAAACCCAATGTTCTTGTATCAGTTTTTTCTCACGCACCCTCAAGCGATATTTTCCCACCACCATACAACACCTTATTCATATCGCTCCTCGTTCAAGCCTCTCCTGGCGCCATTAACCCTCTCCGACATATGACGCGATTTTGAGTCTATTAGGGATACTTTAAAGCCTTTGTTACCATCAGGGGTATTTAGAAAAGTTTAGTTTAGTTACTTCAACCTCTGAGTTAGTTGTGGGCAGAAAACTAATTTTGGAGAGGTAATTATAAGAGTGAGAGAACTATTTTTTATGCTAATCAGGCAACCTCTAAGTCATATGTGCGTGGAAGGGTTAAGTGACTATTAAGCACCCGCCCCACCTGCCTAATCATACCCGTGTGAATTCAGGTGTGTCATTGAGGACTTTAACGTGATAATTAATAGGGCAATATACACGTTTACGTGAACATCTGCTCAGTCGGGCCCTCGCAAACCAGCCATCATAAATGGCTCCAGCGATAAGATCTGCGTTAAACCCCCAACTAAATGTATTAATTAGGAAACATAAAGTATCGTGAGTGTGTGATTTGTGTTGATGCCATCTGAAGTTATTAACGATTGCCCCGTGCCTCTACAGCTGCATTAGTTATACAGACACAGATAGATAGATATTTACACGCTTAATTACAAATTGTGTGGATGCTCTGGGAATGGTTAGTTTCCGTTTCCTGTATCACTTTCCCATGATTGGCAGCGATCTGAGCATCAAGGAGAGAGAGAGAGAGAGTGAGTGAGAGAGAGAGACAGAGAGAGAGTGATTGTGTGTGTGTACTTCCATGTGCCCGTGAGTATATGTAGACTGACTTCGAAAGGTAGTTTTTACAAAGAGTATGAATATAGCATTGCAATGATTCAATATCTTACCCACCTAAACATAAGATTGGATAACATCTAAGTCGAAAATGATCTTTTAACCCCTTCTGTACCGGCGGTGCCTTTTTTTAATTATGCTGGCTACTATTAGACGATTTTATTCAGTTTAAAAGGGGCTTCCAGTAATTAACAGGCTTCGAACTATCTCACTTAACCGTTTTTACTACCACAGATCCTTCTTAAAATTCACAAAATCCTCTAAATATGGTTAGACTAAAATATAAAGGACGTCGCCGGTACATAAGGGGTTAATATAAATCAGAATAAAACATACAAATACATCATATATATGAAAGGCTTGAACAAAACCGCTTGAACCTTCCAAAATATATATTCATGGTGATATACTGTATTGAGTTTCAGTAAATAATAATTTGTGAAAAATACATTCCTAAGAAATTCATAGAAATTGCAATAACACATGAACTGTAGCATATGAAAATGTGAGAAGTTAATTGCATACCAGTTTGTCAAATTTAATATCACACTGTATACATAACAAAACATCGAAATGCAATTAATAAATATTACCAGGTCAATGATTTGCCACCAGTGCATTGTATTTCGTTATTCCAATAAATAATTTTAAGAGCTATGGATATCTTACACAAACTTATCCACAAAATATATAGCAAAATCAACTAAATAATTTAATAGCAAATATACCCCCCCCCAAAAAAAAAAAAAAAAAAAAACAGAAATCCGTAATTATTCTGCACGACAAAATGATAACAAATGTGATATATATGATATACAAAATTATATATTATATTTTATATTAGTAAAGTACCTCACTCTAGCGAATTACACAGTTATATTTGTGTTACACTTATTATACAAAACAAAACAATAATCGCAATGTACCGTCTGATGCCTTCTGGAGTTAGTACAATTTATTATTAATCAGTGTAATATATTTTATTATTAATCAGTAATATATTTTATTATTAATCAGTGTAATATATTTTATTATTAATCAGTGTAATATATTTTATTATTAATCAGTGTAATATATTTTATTATTAATCAGTGTAATATATTTTATTATTAATCAGTGTAATATATTTTATTATTAATCAGTGTAATATATTTTATTATTAATCAGTGTAATATATTTTATTATTAATCAGTGTAATATATTTTATTATTAATCAGTGTAATATATTTTATTATTAATCAGTGTAATATATTTTATTATTAATCAGTGTAATATATTTTATTATTAATCAGTGTAATATATTTTATTATTAATCAGTGTAATATATTTTTACTTTATCACGAATATCTGATCGCAACTGTTGCTTGATACGGTATAGTCTCTCTATTATAATTAATTTACAAATCCCATTCACCAACCTCTCAAAACACTATAGGACTTGAGAGAATTAAGCCGATATTTCTACCATTTGGGAAGAGTCAAACAGTAAAAAAAGTGTGAATACTTACAGCCTGCCTGCCCCAGCCTTCCCGGAGATACAGGGAGCTATAGTCTGTTTTTAATTTAAGGGGGGATGGTTCGTTTTTGTGGCCCTTCTTTTTCCTCATGTTTAGCCCCATTAGTTTTCATATTTTAAGGCGGTCGACCCATTAGTTTGGCGATTATAAAACCTTTCACCCCATTTCTTTGTCTTTTCGTACAATTTAGGTGTCAATGTTTTCCTGGCGAGCCATACCGAGCCTGAAATATAGTAGTAAACGACCTCCGGTCGGGACATTTTTCTATAGAAAATTTACACATTTATCTTGATTTTTTTTTTTTTTTTTTTTTTTTTTTTAAACTTGATGGAGGCCTAGGTAATAAACTTTAAAACTAATAAAAAACAAATATATAGGCAAATAAATACGCCCATCCCCCTTAAGCCAGGCATCTGGGGCCTAAGTCTAAAGAAGGATACTGACTGGGTGATACTACCCCGTGAAAATGGCAACATGATCAGCATATACGAAATTAGTTAATTTGTTTATTGTATTAGCATTTACTTTGAATTAGGACTACTTCCTGAAGATACTTAAATTATAAAGTTGTATAAAGATCTTATAGGGTCTTCCGATGTCCCGTAATTAAAAACAAAATTAGAAGTTTATTGTTAAAATGGGTGCCAGAGGTCTTCACAGTCAATGTTATGACTCCTGATCCGATGATGTGAGCTTGTACAGTTTGCCGTACATATTCTATTCCGTTGGGATCGTGATTTGGCAGCGCTGCACCCACTTCCTCAACCCCTCTCTCTCACGCCACCTCTTATTGGTAGGAGCCGGAATGAGGGAGGTGGGAGCAGCTGTGCCAAATCACGACCCCAACGGAATAGAATATGTGCACCAAACTGTACAATCAGAGGCTGCATTTGGAACCGAGCCACTGATCGTAAACAAAAAGATAAGGACAATTATTTGCTAAAACACGAATCTATAGGTTAATATCACCAATTATACCGGTGGATAACATGTATGCTTTCATTAATTTCATTGGAGGAGTTTGGTATTGTGGTGAAATTAATACAATATAGATAAGGTGCTGTATTACCTTACATGTATTATTGAAACGAAACAAAAAGTACCAAAGAATTCAAACCAAGAAAGATCTAATAAGGAGGAAGGTCATAAACGAACACCCAATTGATCCCTAGTTTTGACCAAGCACCCCTGAAGATGGCTCTGCCATCGGTGGTGCATCGTCTGCACACTTACAAATGTCGCTGGGAGCTGCCAGATGGCGTGGTGGCAGATACAAACATGACACCAAAACACGGTCACAGCTGTGTTGTTTGTGGAAAATGCAAGCGGAAGCAAAGGAATTTCATTTATCACTTCTTTCCCAAAGGTAAGGTGAAGTGCTTAGTCATAAGTAGGGCGTATCTATGAGTATACAGTATATAGTATACTCACATACGAGTATATATCATGGCTGACTGAATAAAGATTCCAGAGACATCATCTCGGTAACTAGCTGACCCATGAATGCTGGCATTTGTATCATTACATAAGTTTGTTATGGCTAAAGAACCTTGACATCAATCTAAAGACGAAAACACCTAATCAGCTGAACAAGTCCCGTGTTGTGTGAAGCAGCCACTTTTAAGATGACCAGTATAGCGGGGTTGGCCGTCTGATGCTACACAATTTACAGATGTTTTAAATAATATAAATAAATAGCATAATCTATTCTCGCATTATATGCCAGTCACCTGATCGGTTATCTTTAATGTAAGACATACCCTCAAATTTATGTTCATAGTTCTTGTGGAGTGTGAGGTTGGAATTACTTGCTTATAGAATATTATTCATGAATACACAGAAAATAAATAAACGGTAGCGGAGACATACCCCTAGCATTGTATTGTGCTGCAGTGGTCGACCTGAATAGTAAACACGTAACATCGAGAGAAAATAAATATATTTATAAACACGTACAACATGAGGCAAAAGATGTGTTCCACACTTTTGGTAATGTTGTTGCTGAAGGGATGTGTATTTATTAATGTATGACGTGTATGGGTAGAGCTGCAGAAACATAAATTACTCGAGAGACAGTCACTGGGATGATTGATGTGGTTGTCTAGCATATTCCTCCGTGAGAGATAATTGCGTACCGGTATGTTTTTATTTACTCCTCAATAATTAAGCTGTGCAAGTAATATGAGGAATTGTATGATTCGCAGTGTGTGTGTGTTTTTTAATTTACTTTTCAGTAAACGTACGGACATTATGGGGAACATATGCCCGAAATCCATACAGGTACTGAAACAAATTTAAATGTAAGGAACAAAACCAATATAAAATATAGACGTGGAGTAACCTACTCTTATAACAAAGGTATTATATTAGATAAAGTATTTTATACATAAATAGGTAAAGTTGCTGCAAAAATACTAGATTGTATACATGGAATGTAGCACAATATATATAGTTGTAGTAGCATATGGACTATAAGGTAGGACAATAATGCGAATGACAAAATGGGGATCACAATTAAAACATGAGCGGCAACAGTAGCCTTCTATTTAGATATAGGCTTATAAGAGCTATAATGAATTTTGAAAAACGAAGAGATATTGAGTACTGCAAGCTGTAGCCTATAGGTATTATAAACTATATAGTTATAGCTCGAATATAACCGTTTTATAAAGAACGGTACATTCTCTAATGAGGTTTATAAACTGTATAGTTACTGTTCGAAATTAACCGTTCTCTATTGGGGGGTGCTTGACGTTAGATGGGGTAAGTATCAGGGGCCTACAACCAAAAGAAGAGTCACTTTTCCTTATTAGATACTTCTTGATTCAAACAAAGCGAGAGAACAGGGGTGTGAAAAGTTCATATTGTGTGTTACTGTCTCGCTGTTTCAATGAATACTTGGTAACCAAAATGGCCCCGAATTCTCCACAATCAAACTACTGCTTCAAACTAGTCTTCTCCACCAATCGAGAACTCTAGTCCCTTCTTTAATATAAAAATGTTCGGCACAAAATCTGTCTTCCTACTGACCACATCAATGGCTTTAAAAGTTGCATCCAGAGTTGTGAATAGCAGGGTAGCGAGGGAGGCGCCGTATGACAGGCTTGGTTGTTTGGGTCTGCAATATTTGTGATGACCAGTGTTTCTCCATCCCCCCCCTCCCCCCTCCACCCCCCAACCCACCCAACCCCCCTTGGCGCCAAATTCTTTTAACCTTAAAGAATTTACGTTCACATTTTTTAACTCGCGTATTTTTAATTTAATTTACGGCCTCCCATTTGTTCACTTCGTGTTTTTTCTTAATTATAGATTTGATTATTTTATATTTTACAAATTATTTATTTCGAACGCAAAGGCTTAAATTCTGATGTCTATCTTGTTTATAGGAAATACCAGACAAGCTACTTATTATAATGGATTACAAAGAAAATAACAAAACTACTGATCCCATTAGATGCCTGTGAAGGTAAGTGGTTGGAAATGATAGACTGCCAAAGTATGCAATAGGAGAGGTTCAACTGTCAATATTACTTGGGCCAAATGCAGTCCTTTGAGGCTTAATGGCAAGGTAATTATCTTGCAACAATTATATTTTTGGACTGTGGAGCACTCTACGTCGTAAGGTATTTTAATCATGAGTTATTTTGTTACTATATATTTTATCATAAATGATATCCTATTATTATATATATATATATATATTATATATATATATATAATATATATATATATATATATATATATATATATATATATATATATATGGCGTAATTAATACTATCGATTATAAAGATCTTGCTTACATCCATGATTTAATGTTTGTTTAGGTCCCTTTGTGTGTATTTCGCAAAGCCAAATACTCGTATGTGATACAGAAGTAGCAGGGATGTAATTTAATTTAAATTACAGTGCATTTCTTCCAAATTCTTGTAAACACATTTATTGATTAAATTATTTGTCAAAAATATTTTTCTGTCTTTCTCCAATTAGCTTTTTAAATAATGCTATTCATTGAAACTATTCGAATGCTAGATTATGGATATAGATCTGGATAAACTTAAAGTAACTAGGGTAAAATTAGATCGTGAAACGGAAAGTCAGTCAGTCAGTCACTCTCACTCACTCACTCACTCACTCACTCACTCACTCTCTCTCGATCAACCAGAGAGCGAGCCAAGACTTCCACAAAAGTTCTGCCGGAGACCCACCACTGAAAAGGGTCACGTCTGTCCTCCAAACTCCACAGTTCTGTTTGTCTGTCTGTCTGTCTGTCTGTCTGGCTGTCTGTCCGTCTCGCTGTCTGTTTATCTTATCCATTTTTCAGGCTGCTTGTCTTGCTCTTGCTATCGGTGTCTGTGCTTCACTGTTTGTCTTGTAATCAGATTATCGTTGTCTTCGTTATTTGTATGTCTAGACGTTTACCAGTTTCTCGTGCTATGGATGTCTGCTCACCTCTCGCTACCTATGTATCATTCCTAGCGTTCCTGTATGTGTATCGGTATCTTAGTGACGGTTTCTCGATTTCCTTGTCTACGTTTATTTTGTTATACATGTTATTTGTTAGATGTGTGTAAATTTGTATTTTGTTTTTGTGTGTTCATTGTTTGCTGTTGTGTTTTTTGTTGTCCCCATTCTAGCTCTGTCGTGAGTCGGCCACCCCCCAAAAAAAAAAAAAATATATATATATATATATATATATAAAACAAAAATAGGAAAAGTGGGGATTGGGCCTCAGTAAATAGATAAATAGATAGATGTTACTTGTTGTCTATCTATATTTATTTAGGTAGCAGATTGGCCGTGTCCGACTCTTTTACTATGTATGTTGTTCATCGATCAGTTTGGCTGCCTCGCTCAGTGTTTGTTTCCAGTCTGGGTAAGTTATCGATGACTAAATCAATTGTTCTGGTTGAGACCATACATTCTTGTGTGCCATAAGTGCACTTTACTTGTATGCAGTATTTCATTGTTCTGTTTTTCTGGCTGTCAGGATTTCAGTAAGTCCTCTCCGAGTTTGTCTGTGTTTGAGTATTGCAATCTGCTCTCCCTACGTGCTTACCAATGCCGTTCACTGTATTATGTTATATGTAATGGTCTTTCTCTATATGTATTACGATTATATAAAATGACATTACTTGTACTGAGGGGTATAAAGTCCGTATATTTAAAGATGGGTAACGCTAAAACCTAAGACTAAAAATAATTATATATAAAGGTATAGGTACTAAACATTTATTTTTTGACACAATAAGGGGGATTAGGCAACACTTAAGGGGAAAGCAGAAGTCGAAATATTAAGCTTGTGTTGACTTTTATTTCTGTGAAGTGACTCGAAAAATTCTTAAGTTTACAGAAGAGCAACTGTCAATGGACAATTTTAAAATCATTGCCAGTTGCTCCTATGTAAACTTAAGAATTTTAGAATCATTTCACATACAGAAAAGTCAACCAAAACTACATATTTCGACGTCTGCTTTCCCTTAAGTCTTGCATAATCCCCCTTATTGTGTCAACATTTAAATTTTATTTTTGTTATGCGAGGGATACAAAAGGCAAAACTGCCTGTCACGAGTGCCTCCCACAGAGTTGAAAGAGTGACAGGGCCAAAATCAAAAGACGTTCGAGCCAAAAATGCCTGGACAGACTGAGTTTGAAGCAATTTAACTCATGGGAAGAAGAAAAGACTGATTCTGGGATAAAGTTCCAGAGCTCAGCTGTTGAATAGAGGAAAGACAGAGTAACATTTCACTCTTGGGTTGGAGAGCTGCACAGAGTAGGGGTGGGATTGTGTTGCAAGACGGGTACTATGTACCCAATCCTACGCCCACTGGGAGAGCTCAAAAGAACACGGATTATTGTAGTAGCGAGAGAGATGCAACATTGCGGCGAACAGAGAGAGATTGCAGAGAGTTGGTGAGTGGACGGGAGTTAATGATACGAAAGGCCTTCCTTTCTACTTTGTCTAGGAGTGCGGTGTGAGAGGATCCTCTCCACACATGTGAACAATACTCAATACAAGGACGCACTGTGCCCCTGTACAGAGCAAGAAGCTATGCAGGGGTAAAGAACCCTTTGAGGCGGTTGAGCATACCCAGCTTCTGGGATGCTGCATTAGAAAGACTGGTAATATGGTCCTTCCAAGTGAGAGCAGAAGAAAAGGAGACCAAGAATATTGAGAGAAGATGAAGGATTGATTTTTGTATTGTTGAAGTATAAGGGGTAGTCCTGTGAGAGTTCCAGACGGGTAGTAGATAGAGAAATTTGGTTTTGGAAGCATTAAAGGAAACAAGGTTTTCTCTGTCCCAATTGGAAATAGTAGTTCGATCAGAAGATAAGTGTTGTATGGCTTCATTAAGTTTGATTTTTAGGAATTGCTGGCTGGAGCATTCTGGAAAACTAATTGAGTAATGTAAGGTAGAGTCGTCTGCGTATGAATGGATGGGACTGGAGTTACACTTGAGAAGATCATTTATGAAAATTAGAAAGATAATGGGTGATAGGACAGAGCCCTGAGGAACACTGGAGTTGATAGGATGAGGAAGTGAGCAATGGCCGTCCACAACTGCAACATTGGAACAGTCGGAAAAAGAAATTAGAGACAAAGGCACAGATGGAGGGATAGAAACCGAAGGAGGGTAGTTTAGAAATTAAATATTTGTGCCAGACTCTATAGAAGGCCTTCGATATGTCTAGCGCAATAGAAAAAGTCTTACCGAAGTCCCGAAAGGAGGTTGACCAAGAGTTAGTAAGATATGAGAGAAGATCACCAGTAGAGCAACCCTTAAGGAAGCCATACTGGTGATCTGAGAGCAGCTTAAGATAAGAGAAATGCTTAAGAAATTTGGAACCAAGAATAATTTAAAAAACTTTAGAGATACAAGAGAGGAGAGCAATTGGACACTAGTTGGAGGGTTGAGAGCAGTCACCCTTCTTTGGGAAAGGTTGAATGAGAGCAAACTTCCAGCAAGAAGGGAAGACGTTAGAGGAGAGACAGAGACTAAAGAGTTTGCCTAGGCAGGGAGTCAGCACGGAAGAACAGTTTTTGAGTACAATAGGAGGAACACCGACCGGACCTTACGCCTTCTTAGTATTAAGCCCAGAGAGGGTAGAAAGTAAATCTTTAGAAGATATTAGGATATTTGGCATAAGTAGGAGAGAGGGGGGTGGAGAGGGAGGAATAGCACCGGAATCATCCAAGGTGGAGTTTCTAGAAAAAGTTCGAACGAAGAGTTCAGCTTTGTCAGAGGAAGAAGAACTAAAAGACGAGTTATCAAAGCCCTACTGTTTAACAATACAACGCAAAGGGGAATTGTACCCAATGAATGCAAATTAACGAATGTAACTCTTATTTAAAAAAAATAAAAGGAAGCACATCAGTACCTTGTAACGATCGTCCAATCAGTTTGACTTCAGTCATATGTCAATTGTTTGATACAATAATCAGAGATAATCTTGTAAACCATTTAGAAGCAAATAAATTAGTAAATGATTCTCAGCATGGCTTTCAAAACTAATGGTCATGCCAAACAATTCTCCTGTACTTCTTCCATGATAGTTAAATAAGTATGAAGAAAGTAAATGTGTTGATTTTGTCCATCTTGATTTCCAAAACACGTTGGACAAAGTCCCAATAAACTTTCTTGATATAACTAAACGTTCATGGTATCTAAGGTCGCCTACTTCTGTGGATCAAAAATTGGCTTACTGAGTATAAGCAGAGAGTAGTTATAAATGGCAAAGCCTTGGATTGGACAAATATTACTAGCGGCATGCCACAGGCATCAGTGTTTGAACCCTGTTCTTTTCTTGATTTAAATCAATGATATCGATGATGAACATTTATGTACAATTTCAAAATATGCAGATGATACCAAAAGTGCAAACATAGTAGTCTCCCATGCAGGTTCAACAGATTCAAAATTATTGAGATAAATTATCAAAGTGGGCTCAATCCTTGCGAATGAGTTTCAAAAATGTAAAGTACTACATATAGGATACATGAACGAAAGGGCTGATTACTCTATGAAAGGTAGTTATCTCAAAAGCACTGATAAAGACTTCGGGGTAATATTATCGAACACTTTAAAACTCGGCCAACAATGAACTGAAGTATTTAAGGAAGTATATATAATTATTGCTTTCATTGGTAAATATCCATAGACATTACTTTCACCTAATACAACCCACTGGTTCACTTTCATCTGGAGATTTTGGTGTGAGTGTCCTAGGTTCGAGTCCTTGGAGTGCCACATGTTTTTTTTTAGATTTAATTAATTGAGTTTGGAAGTGAAGTTGGTTGGTGAAAAACAAAATAATACTGCACACTATCTCTTTCATAAACATAGACAATGTTTGTGTCCATATGATCAAAAGAACATCGATAAACTGGAGAGAATACAGAGGAAAGTAACTAAAATTATCCCTAGACTTAGAAGCCACATGAAGAACGTATAAAGGAGTTGAATCTGTTTAGTTTTACAATGGGCAGGCTTAAAGGGGACTTGATTCAAGTATTCAAACATATGAAAGGTCTTCACAATATGGACGTCGACAAGTACTTTACAATTGGCCAATCGAATTACACTATAGGAAATGGTTGCAAGATCGTTGGAAAACCTTTTCATTCACAAAAGGCAAAACATTTCTTTTTCAATCGAGGGGTAAATTTATGGAATGGAGCACCAAGAAATGTTATTGAATGTTGTACTGTTCAATCGTTCAAAAATCGACTTGATAAATAATTATTATCTCCCTCTTAACCCCCAATTAATTGTTTTACACATTAATAGCCTCCCCCCAAAATAATTGTGTCCACATTGACTAGGCAGGTTAGATAAAAGCGGCCTCGTAAGGATCAATACATATGTTGTTGCTTGTTTTAATTTGTACTCCGTTGTACTCTTTTGTTTGAGGACTGAATCTGTTTCTGCCTTGTAATGTGTCTTCTTTATACGTTTAGCCTCTACAAGAATAGTGAGGGTCACTATAGTCTATTCGCTGTAAGTAGGCGAGAAAACTTGACCTCTATCCTCTTTAACTCAAAAAGGGCTAGACTAAATTGGCTGTAAATGTCCACATCTATTCCTTGACTGACTCTTCCCAAATGGTAGACATAATATTATTAGCTCGATTACTTTGGTAATTTTGTAGTTATAAGGTTAGAAGTCATGATTTCTCGCCTACTTACAGCGAATAGACTATAGTACTAGCTGTGGCAGGATTCATAGCCACTTTCGTAGTTGCTGTTTCAACCAATGCCTCCTTGACGGGCACTACATTCTTCTGCGTATACCCAACTGACTGGTGTTGGAATGCCCAGCTGCCACTCTCACATTATTTTCACTTCTAAGACTACATGTGTTCTTTTTCAACTCTTCTATTTGTTTTCTTCCTTCAGACACTTCGTTCTTCAGGATTGTATACTCAGAGTCCCCGTGCTTTAACTGCTTCTTAATCCATTCTACCTCCTTCATGTGTTTTCCTTCTAGGTGGATCACATGCTTTCATTAATTTAATTGGAGGTGTTTGGTGTTCGAGTGAAATTAATCAAATAGATCTCCCTAAAGAGACAGAGACTATCATGTCGATGTTGGCATATGCACTTTAAAAAAAGTCTATACACCATTTTAGCTGGCACTTAGCACTAGTCACTTTAAGCTTTACGACAGTTTTTAATTGTATCTAACAATTCATATACTTTATGAAGGCTTGTAACTTCAAGGCAAACTAAAAGAGAAAGAGAGAGAGAGAGAGAGACAGAGACAGAGAGAGACTCCAACAATAAAGAAGGTGGTGGGGAATTTTACCAGCGCCCTCCACATCCTTTCTATTATATATTCTGACATTGTAATTCGACTCTAAGCCAAAGGTCTCCCCGAGGTCAGATAGCCTTCAAGACCCCAATTTCCTGAAAGGAGTGACAGTAATAACATGAATCGTTACAAACTACTACTAACCACTTTCAAACGGCCAGACTCTAGAATCAAGTGATCAAGGGATATCACACTTATTCCAGTGGACAAACCCAGGTATTTTACTTTGTCTGGCAACCAACGTGGTAGTATAGCTCTCTCACCTAAGATCAGTCCAGCCGGATGCGCCAATGAACGATGACAAGGACTTGCCAAGCATTACATGCCAGGAGTGGACTTATCGTGGCACTGCAGCCACACTCCATACATTGGTCCCCACCGCATGAAATAACTCTTTATCTCAGTCTCTCACAACAAGTAAGAGTTATATGGGGTTGTTTATAGAGGCGTCCTAAGCCTCTCTTCCCACGTATGAGGTAACAGTAGGGTCCATATTATTGTGTGTGAATGTGTGTACAGAATAGGGAAACAGTCTTATAACTTGGCCTATAGAAATAGTCGGAGTAGATTTAGCTCGGATTTGTAAGGACGCTACTCTCTATAAGGTGACTAACACCGTCTCTCCTACATAAGGAGAGAGAGAGAGAGAGAGAGAGAGAGAGAGAGAGAGAGAGAGAGAGAGAGAGAGAGAGAGAGAGAGAGAGAGAGAGAGGGAGAGAGAGGAGAGAGTGAGAGTGAGAGGAGAGAGCAGGGTTACCAAATAAAGTCCGCTAGATAGTAAATAAAAGCCGAAAATCGCTAGAATAACGACCAAATCTCTACAGTATGGTTCTAAAATGGCTCAAATATACAGAATATCACTAGAATTCATGTAGCTAAATGTAAAAAATTGCCTCCAGATCGAAGTAAATACTTCTAGATCTAGTAGGAAAGTAGCTAAATTGGCAACACTAGGAGAGAGTGAGAGTGAGAGAGAGAGAATGAAGCAAACGAGTGTAATTGTTTACGTTGGTAGTGGCGGCGCCGGTGTTATCAGGCGACCCTCCCCAAAAACAAACTACAAGAAGAGGCGTCCGGAGGGGGAGCTGTAAGGAGTTTGCCCTTGGTGGCGCCCGGTGGAAGGAGGACGAGTGTAGGGCCCTTCGTACACACACTATAGTCTATTCGTTATAAGTAGGCTACAATTGTTAACCCCTAACCACTGTACCTCAAAAACGAGTAGAGTAATCGAGCGTATACTTCTTACAATTTGGGATGAGTCAGCCAGGAAATAGGTGTAGGGCCCTTCGTACAGACACTATAATCTATTCGTTATAAGTAGGCCAAGAATGTTAACCCCTAACCACTGTAACTCAAAAAACGACCAGTTATCGAGCTAATACTTCTTTCAATTTGAGAAGAGTCAGCCAGGAAATAGGTGTAGAAATATACAGTCCATTTGCTCTATCCCTTTTTGAGGTACGGAGGTTAAGGGTTACGATTTCTGGCCTACTGATAATGAACGGACTATAGTTTATCCTTTCCCTGCCGAGGCTTTTGTACGTATATTGAAAAAAAGTACGGACTATACAGTATATATGAACCAATAACAGCGTTGCAATGCTATGGTTATTAAACTAATTCATTGCGAAAGGTTCATCTCAATCTGAATCACATTTCTAAGGAAACTATAAATCAATTTAAGTAATAATCATAGTAAAATAGATAAGATCAACGTAAGTGTGGTAGTGTGGTCTTACTGAAATTATAACCTTATTCAAATTCATCCAAGGGAAGATATTAATAAGGATCGATTTTGTGCTTTACTAAGTTTCAGTACTGTACATTATCACGAAATCCACCGATTCGACATAAAAGAAAATCTTGTTGTTTCAAATACCTTTGTATTGTATGAATATTTACATATTCAAAAATGTAATGGGGGATATTATCTAGTGAAGGAGGAGTTCAATAGGTGGTGTAAGAGTGTGTGAAGTCCAAACGACAAATTAGGGAAGCCGGACCATACCAAGCTTAGCTGGGAAACAGCCAAGGTGCTGTTGGACTGGAAAGCCAGAATCCAAACTTTCTGGCTTCTCATAAAGGAAGTAGAACTCCAGATACCACTGTGTTGAGCGATTCAATCTATTAGAGAGAGAGCGAGAGCGAGAGCGAGAGCGAGAGAGAGCGAGAGCGAGAGCGAGAGAGAGAGAGAGAGAGAGAGAGAGACTCCTTCAACAACATTCATCCGCACAGTACTGGAGCTTTTTTAATGGGTGAAAATTAAGAAATCTTACTGAACTGAAAATTAACAAAAATGGTTTTGTCAAAGATTTAACTAAGAGAGTTACATAAATAGTTCGATTTGCTTGTTCACCAACAACTGAACACCGGCCACATATTACAAATCTCGAGATTCTCAATCCTCACACGCACTAAAATATAATATGTCCCAGATCCTTCGATTAAAAATGTCTTAACAGTCCATTTGAAGCTTTTTACACTTACTCCAACCATCCATACCTGCTTCGACCTACCTTTTTTTTTCCATTCGTTATTGATCTGTATATTTTCGTTATCAATTTATCGTTAGTAACTTTCTTAAGTTGCTCATTCCACATTAGCATCCCCATCCCAAAACCTATATCTGACAAAACTCTTCTTATTCCCACACTTTTCTCTCTTTCACTCTCTTTCCTCGAGCTTTCAAACCATCTTACTAATTTATCCTGCTTAAAGATTAAGTTTCCAACACCCCAATACGTTTACGCTGTTTAACACTATGATGACTTCAAATTAATATATACCAGGATATTTTCCTTCACTTCCCACACAAATCCCCACAAGATTGCACTCTCTCCTAATCTGTGTTTGATAATACTGGGTTCAATTGCTAAGTACTGAAGTTATATTCTATTTATCTAGTATTCATCCATTTAGTTTCAATTACTTGTTATCACAGTCTTATCTACCATTCCATCACTTTTTGTTATCATAGTTAACTTATTTGTACACGATTTTCCAAAGTTTTACTTGCTGTTTTCCCTTTAAATATTCAACTATTTCTGTGTAATTACCAAATAGCACTGACTCACTACCCAACCAACTTTCACTTCACTTTCTATTCCAATTCTATCTCCAGTTCATTAGCAACTATCTTTGTCCACGAAACTTTCCATATACACATTAAGCAACCACGAAGATATCCCAAACTACATCATGCGCTTACTCAAATCATATACATATAGCTTAATTTAAAGCGAGACGTTCCCATTCAGCTAATCACTTGTCGTCAAAGGCTTAAGGCCCAGGGACCCTACAATTGCTGCTGCAATTCTCAACAAATGTGCCACACTGTATCTAAAACATTCATCAGGGGAATAGAAATATACGGCCCATGGTGTCCATTTCAGATTAGGGTTTCACCGCCTCGCACTTCCACCACAGCACCTGTCAATTTCAATCTCACCTGGGCTGCCTACCTGAGCTGATGCCTCCATCATTTCTCATTAGGCTCACATCTACCCTCACCAGCATCCCTGCCGTCACCACTCATTACCCAACAGTCACACCTGCTTACACTCTCTCTTGGGAAACACATGGCGCGCGCGCGCGCACACACAGAGAGACAGAGAGAGAGAGAGAGCGAGAGAGAGCGAGAGAGAGCGAGAGAGAGCGAGAGAGAGCGAGAGAGATTTTACCTCAAAGGACGAGTTTATTGAGCAGCGTTCCCCACCCTGTTCAATATTTGTGACTAATACTGAACCAATTAGTCATAAATATGAATGCAATCTTAATTAAATTAAATCCTAAAACTAAACACGCCCAAATTAAATTAATGAAATCATGTGATCCTCCCGGGTAACCAGACAACGAGAGAGCTACATAGAGCTACATAGATACACAGACCACACAGACCTCAAGGTCCTTACTAGGCAGTCTGGCCTTACAAACTATAATATGCATATATGGACATATATGACACATACACACACATACCCATACATACATATACATAACTATATACACAGATTACACTATACACATACATACATACACACATATATTATACCTAGTATATATATACATTACTGTACAGTGCACACACATTACATATACATACATTTTTGTTTTTTTTTTTTTTTTTTTTTTTTTTCATTCATATCACCCCAGCCCTCTCGCAGATAGAGGTCTAAGCCTTCCCTTGATGAGGCGATTTATTGTGTCGCTCTCCCTCCCACTCTCGCTGGTTAGTTTATTCCACTCTGTCTGGCCACAACATGTAGGTGAAGAAGATATGACTCTTTGTGACCCTCCTAGGTTTGTCCTTGTTTTGTTTGGTTCAATTTCATTCCATTTCCTGCATTGAGTTTGAATTAGTATTGTTATTATGGTGAATAGTTTGCATTTTACTCGGGACTTTTGTCGAAACCCTTTTTTAGCATCTTAATAGCACTCAATAATCGGACCCCCCTCAACACTCCTCTTTTTTTAATGAGAAACAGGTTCAATCGTTTAAGTCTTTCTTCATATGGTTTATTTCTTAATGAGGGTATCCATCTTCGTCGCTCTTCCCTGTACTGACTCGAGTCTTACAATGTCCTTGATCAGATAAGGTGACCAGAACTGCACACCATAAATGTCAAGGTGGTAGAGGCCGTCACCATACTTTTGAACAGTGGCACTATTACGTTTTCATCAGTTTATATGTAAATTTTCGTTTAATAAAGCCCAATGCTATGTTTGCCTTATTTGCAGCTGACCTATACATTGGTCGTGAAGTTTTTAGGTTTGTCAGATATTGAGTACCCCTAGGCTCTTGTTACTACCGTTGCTGTTTTTATGTTGTTTTTGCCATTCATTTCGTATTGTATTTCATACGTTTCTGCTACCAACCTGCATGCACCTGACATTTATCGACAATGAAGGGCATCTGCCATTTTTTTTCGACCACTTCTGATATCTTGTTTAAATCAGATTGCAACGCCATTTTGTTATCATCTTCGTTCAGGACTGTATTTCCTCATTTTTTGTATCGTCGAGCGAATTTGGAAATGGTGTTGTTTACCCCTACATCGAGTATCGTTAAGGTAAATGAGAAACACGGACCGGTCCAACGGACCTGCAACCTGTGGAACTCACACTAGGTGAACAGGCTTCCCACTCCTGATTCCACTCCATTTATCACCACTCTACTGGTCCCTTCTGCCTCTGTAAGCGCAATTTTTTCTCCAACGAATGAAATTTTCACCTTTGATACCTATCCTCTCCAGTGTAGCCAATAGTTTTCGGTGATGCACACCTGTCGAAACAGCTTTTTGAAAGAGTCCAAGAAGAGATTATATCTAAGTGACTTTCGTCATGTCGTTTATATGTGAAATAGTTTGTTATAAAATTCAAATCAAATTGTGTTAGGCATGACTTATTTGATATAAAGCCGTGTTGACTATTGTTTGGATTAGGTTTTTTGGGATTAGTATAGCCCAGCGATGAGTGAGAGTCAGAATGAGAGAGAGAGGGAGAGAGAGAGAGTCAGAGGACGACGAGAGAAGCGGAGGAGGGTAACGCCCCACGCGGGGGAGAGACGGAGAGAGGAGAGCGAGAGAGATAGGACAGTGAACGATGAGAATGAGAGAGAGAGAGAGAGAGAGAGAGAGAGATTAGATAGAGAGAGAGATTTTAATACCAATGGATGCAGTCAAAATAATGAACACACTGACAGACTAGTCCAACATAAACCAAAATACTATCCATGCAGTTCACAGGCAAAACAAATATATAAAATAGCTAAACGAACCACTCACTGTCTTCTGCCTGATCCTCCCAAAACCTTAAATGCTCTTTGAAAAATGTTCCCCCTGGTCATTAAAACCACACCGAGGGGGCCTCAGCTCCTTCCCCCGAGAGAGAGAGAGAGAAGAGAGAAGAGAGAGAGAGAGAGAGAGAGTAGGAGCAGAGGTGACGCGAGAGAGCTAACATAGCAAGCTACAGTAGATACACATAACACACATACCTTCAAGGTCACCAGTTACTCGCAGTCTGGCATTACACAACTAATATATGTATATATGCATATATATATATATATTATATCTATATACTATATCTATTATATATTATATATATATATCACACCCGTACATACAAATACACA